>BQNB010032959.1:0-24167 GCA_026074375.1 Tanacetum coccineum
ACTTCCCGGTTAATATACGTATTATATTATATATATTTGAAGATTTTCCTTTTTACCTTTGCCCTCAAGGGTAATTTGGTAATTTTCTATCATATTATATATTTTATTATTACGTGAGTTGATTCACTACGAATCATATCAAATCACTGTATATCTTCTACATTTTCCCGCCAAGCCTAAATCCCCTTTTAGCACTATTCACCATCACTTTCCTCAAACCCCACCTTATAAACAGCAATTGCCACCTTGGCAATCCCCTTTAATCTCATTGGTCCAAGGTTAAAGGCAAGAAAATTAAGGGCTATGATCATTGAGCTTGGGGAACACTCAATTTGGACGGCTTAGATGAGCTTTTGAAAGCACTCACACAACTAACACAAGTCCTCAAAGTCTCACAGAAGAAGCACACCAAAGAGACCAAGACTTATTTAGCTTAGTATAAAATAGGACTTTGTAAGCCCGAATGAGGCATGTAGTTTAACCTAGTTTTAGTTTTCAGCTTATTTTTAAGTTATTGTCTTTTAAATTCCAAGCCTTGTAACCTTTTTAAGTTTAATGAAAGTTTGATGAATTTTATGTTTTGAAATCTGTTTTTAAGCTCTTAGTGTTTTCAAGTCTTGGTTAAGTACTAAAAGCTTTTATATAACTCTCTCATAAGCTGTTTTCATTAATCAAACTAAAATTATTAAGTATTAAAGAAAATTCACAAAAAGAAATCACCCTCAAATACCACAGCTTATTTGGATGATAAGCCAGAAATGGAAGGGCTTATGGACACCACTAGCTTGTCTTTTGACAAGCTAGAGCTTGTAGATTAGCTTATTTATAAGCTTGTTTGCCCTGTTTAAGCAAGGGCTTGGTAAGTTTCTAATTTTTCCAATTTTAGCTTATTTACTGTAGCATAGCTTATTGTGCTTAATTTCTGCTTATTCTTGCTTATTTATGCTTAGTTATAATGTTTAATGCTTATTATGCTTGTCTTGTAGTTTAGAAATCATTAAGTTTAAGTTTTTCTTAAAAACTGTCCTAAATAGCTTATTTAGTTGCATAATCTGTTTTAGCTTATTCTAGTGCTTAATTCTTGTTGAAATTTGCTTAATATTGTCTAAAATACTTATTTAACATCTGGTCTTTGAAGTTATAGTTTTAAAAACCAATTTTCCAAGCTGAAAATGTATTTTCAAAATTTAAAGGGGTGTTTGGTTTAACTATGAAAATGGGTGAAAATGGGTCAAAACTAGCTTTGTGTTCTTTAGTCAGTTTTAATTAGGTAAAATTAGTCATAAAAGTGAGTTAGTTTAAGTTTTTAAGTTATAAATCTCAAAATCATAGTTTGTTTAACCTAATACTTGAATCTGTGAACTCATAAGCTCATTTAATCAATTGTGTGATTAGATCTTTGTATGGCAATTATTTATGATGCTTTTGAGTTTGTTTAAGTGTTAAAACAGGTTAAAAGCAAGGTCAAATAAGTCTGCATTGTTGGTTTGTGTGTTGTCAAATTCTGTCAAAATTTTTGCTAAGTGTGTGTTTAAGAAGAAATAGCTTTTTCAATTGCTTTTTCTGGCTTATCCTTTATTTCAAACTCTCTTTTGAAAGATGATATAAGTTCTTTAAGGTCTAATATAAATCTGTTTTGAGGTCTTAAGTTCATAAGGTTCTGTTTGTTTGCTTATTTTTAAGCTCAAAAGTAAGGTTTTGTTAAGATTGAAAAAAGTTTTTCTAAGTGTTATGTCTGTGTGAACTAGCTTTTTCATTAAGCTTTTTAAAGGCTTATTTGTGTTTCAAACTCTTTTCTGATTGTTGATTTAAGAAGTTTTTTGGCCAAGCTTTTTAGTGGTATAAGCCACTAAGCCATAAGGATCTGTTTGCAAACTTATTTTTAAGCTAGAAAAGTCCTTTTAGGCTGTTTGGTTAACAAGATTGGCCAAAAAGCCCATTTTAGCTTATTTCTTTTAGTTTAGAGCTTATTTAAGCTTATTTGCATTTTAGCTTAAAAATCTTAAGTATTATAGCTTTTTAGTGAAACTGTCATTCTAGCTTATTTTAATTGCTTATTTTTGTTCAAAAATGCTTATTAGGTGTAGTTAAGTATCTGTGTTAGCTTATTTCTCTTTTTGATTTGCTTATTTGTGCTCAAAATGCTTAACAGTTAGCAAAAAAGTCACTTAGTGTAAAAAAGTTATTCTGTCTTCTTAAAAGAGCTTATTTCTGTGCTTATTTGTGGTTTTAAAAAAAAGTGTCTTTGCAAAAGTAGCTTATTTTTAGCTTAACAAGAAGTTGTAAAAAAATGGAAAACAAAAACGATTGGGATTAGGGGAAGTCCCAAGTGAGCAGGGCTCGAACCTGGGACCTCAACCCCATTCACCAAACGCTTTAACACAACACACACTCACCACTCTGCCCTTGGGTCTTTTCCGTTTGAGTTTGCACACTTTAATCTTTTATATACGTTTTTAGCCCTTTTGCTTAATAAGCTGTTTTAGCTTATTTAACAGCTTATTTGATAAGCTGTTTTCTCCGCCTTATTTTTATTAAATTCTTCACTGTTCAATGCACTTTTCAGGATTTTTTCAGAATTTTTATAATTAGTTTAGTATTTTTAATCATTTAATTTCATTAAAATCGTTTTTAATTCATAATAAATTATAAAAAAGTCAAAAAAATCTAATTCTTTTTTAAAAAATTTCTTTTGTCATTTAGGACTTAGGAAAATTAGATTTGCATTCGTAGGGTTAAAATTCTAGATTTTGAATTTTTAAAGAACGGGATTGAATCCCGTTTACATTTTTCGTGTTTTTAAGCTTAAATCACTTTCGTTTTTGGTCTAGCTTTCTTAGTTCTTGCATTTTAGTCAATTAGGACTTATAAATGTCAAAAAGATCATATTAGGGATTAATTTTGATAAATTAGGGTTTTTAAGTCGCGTTTTAGGATTCCTGTTTGCGTTTTTAGTTTAAATTTGTGTTGCCTTAATTGTTTTTAGTATAGATTGCATTAAATTTCCTGTAGACTTAGAAAACCAATCAAAATCTTTGTTCCATTCAAGCATCAAATGTCAAACCGTCTTTTGACTTTCCATTGCATTCCTCGTTGGGGATAACGACCCGGGAATATCATACTTCCGGATATATATTGATTTTCTTTGTAGATTTTGACTAGTTACCTTAATCAAGGGTGACTTGTTGGAATTTGCTAGTTAGTTATATATATACTCTATTGTGCAAATCAATTTTTGGCGCCGTTGCCGGGGAGGATTGTATACGATTGTTGTTGCGTTTGACAATTAATGCTTATTGTCATTTTGGCGCCGCTGCCGGGGAGGAGTGTAAGCGATTTGTCGTTTCGACGTTTGACAATTAGTGCTTCGAAGATCCTTTCGTGTGAAGTTACTTTGCTTATTTTCTTATAAAAATAAAATAAATACAAAAAGATTCTCTTTTTTTTCTTTTTTATTATATATATAAGACAAGAAAAAATCAAAAATATAAAAAAATTGTCCTTATATATAAATAAAATGAATCAATCATATAATACTTTCAATTGAAGTATTATCATTAATAAGTTCTTGAACCAAAGATTTAAAACTTACCTTTTGTGTCACTTGCGAGGTACGGTTCACCTTTGAAAGATAAACAAACTCAACGAGGGGTATAAGGCGGGTTGTTCCGAGGAACTACGACCCTAAAGGAGAAAGGTTTTTAATAGCTTCACGCTTTCCTACTCTTCCGCTCCTTTGTGCGTTTTTCTTTTAGAGAGTTACCGAGAAGCATGTTGTTTATTAGGATTAAGTGTCTTATCTCATTGTCCGTTATTAAAATAAATTGTGAATCAATTGTAGAAAAAAAAATTAGTATAAATTTTCTTTTTATATTTTAGTGCATGTGCACTCGTTCTCAATCCTATAATTCTAACCGTCAACAACAACAAGTCCCACCGACTTTTGTTGAACCATTTAATCTTGTGGAACCAATTAAAAATCCAGCTCCTCCCGTAGTTACGATGGCCGATAATCGTACTATGGCTTAATTGCTCGAAGTACCCACCGAGAGTTACGAGGATGCCATCGTTGTGCCCGAGATCATCGCGGAAAACTTTGAGCTTAAGCATGGTTTGCTTACTCTTGTTCAAAACAAACAATTTTTTAGACATGACAAAGAAGACCCTCATGTGCTCACATCGATATTTCACAAAGATCACTTCTACTCGATTGAAAGTTCCAGAACGTCCGGTACCCGTCAGCTTAAGCTTATGGCTTTTCCATTTTCCCTCGAGGGGGCCCGCTCGGATTTGGCTTGAAATAAGAACCCCTCGATCGATTCTTCACATGGTATGATCTTGTTTCAAAATTCCATAACCAAATTTTCCTCCCTCCAAAAACAACAAAATTCGAAAAGAAATCACGGAGATTTCAAACAACGATTTGATGAAACTTTTTTATGAGGCATGAGACCGATTCAATGATCTTCTTCGGGCATGCCCACATCATGGATTTTCGGAGTTACATCAACTCGATACATTCTATAATGCCTTGAACTCTAATGATCAAGATTCGTTGAATTCCGCCGCGGGTGGTAATTTTTTGGATAAAATGCCTCGAGATTGTCTAAGAATCATCGAGAGCAAATCCAACGTTGAGTCATTCATGTAATTAAAACCGCGTTGTTACCAGAAAGTGAGTGCGAGCAACTCTACCCTCGGTATTTCTCCCGATGTTGTCGAACTTAAAGATATGGTGAAAGCTTTACTTCTCGATAGAAAAACCAATACTATGCTCACCGTTACATGTAAAAGCGGTCGAGGAACAGTTGTGTAACTGGCGGTGGTGATCTTTCTTACCGAAATTGTCCGCCTCGATGCAACGTTATAGTGACAATATTCAAGACATACTCTCTCAAGACGCCCAGTTAAACTACAACCATAGGAAATTCCCAGTTACTGACCCCTGATTACAAATCAAATTCGACTCTGGTTTTCCTTCCTGGGTCAACAAACCAAGGAAATAATCAAAAATCCGTTTACAACCATAACCGGGGGATTAATTACAACATAGGCCAAATTTGCTCGACTCCGTTTAATCAACCTCCGGTTTACAAGCTCCGCCTTACCAAGCTTCACGCTCCTCAAACATAAGGTGTGTCGAAAGGATGACTTTTCTCAAACTAACATCAAAGCTAATGATGACGGTTATGAGACAATATGCAAAATCAAAATCAAACTTGCAAATCAATGACCAATTTAACGGGACTTGCTTACCAAAGTTCTATGAATTCCAATCCATTCTACTTTCGGGTTCTAGGGCACCACTTCCTGAGTATTACCATTACTAATTTCCCGAAAGGAGGATTTAAAGGGGTATTACCACCCGAAGGGTGTTGCTTATCTAAGGACCCACGATTCTACTACTTCTTCTTCTCCCTCCTAAACTTGTGAAACGTGAAACCGACGGTGAAAAGGGAAACGGTGCCTCATACCCTCGTTATAATAACAGAGAGTACAAAGACGTCCAACCTCCAGTTGTCCAAGTTCAACCTCATGTACCAATTTTTGAGCCCGTTGTTGCTCCTGTTAGTGCTCCGAAGCCTAACCCGAAGCCAATCTCTCGCGCCCATATCCGTCTAGATATAATTGGACCAAAAGATCCCCCCCCCCCCTGCGAAAAAGCTAACACAATCAAATTGAGAAATTTTTACCAAATCTTCGAGATTTGCATTTCGACATTAGCTTCGCGATTGCTGTAATTCTCATGCCTATATTTGGTCGACACTTAAGAGTATGATTTTGCAAAAAGAAAATTGTTTGAATTGGCAAGAACTCCGTTGAATGAGCATTGCTCGGCGGTTCTCCTCAAAAAGTTACCCGAAAAACTTGGAGACCCTGGCAAATTTCTCATACCATGTGATTTTCCCGGAAATTGGTATGAATGCTTAGCCTTGGCCGATCTTGGCGCTAGCATTAATCTCATGCCATTATCCGTGTGGAAAAAGCTTTCTCTTCTCAAGCTCACTCCTACTTGTATGACTCTTGAACTTGCGGACTGGTCAATTTCTTGTTCGATTGGTATTGCCGAAGATGTCTACGAAAGTAGGTAAAGTTACCATTTACCGGCCGACTGTTGTAGTACATAGAACTCTGAAGACGATCCGAGTTCCATATTCTCGTGAGATCCTTCTTAAAGACCGGACGTGCCTTGATTGATGTTTACGAAGGAGAATTAACTCTTCGTGTTGGAAAAGAAGCCGTAACATTCAATATTGATCAAACTTCGAGATGCTCCTCTAATTATGATGATAATTCGGTTAACCGAATCGACGTCATTGATATGGTTTGTGAGGAGTATTCTCAAGAAGTTCTCGGTTTCTCCGATGTGATCGCGAGTGGCAATCCCACTCCTTATTATGACCCGATCGTTTCTTCCTCTTCTCCGACCCTCACTCCCTTCGGGGATAGTGATTTTCTTCTCGAGGAAGTCGATGCTTTTCCCGCTCTTGAAGATGACCCAACTTCAGCGGAAGTTGATCACTCTTATTCCGACTCGGAGGGGGACATTCTTTTTCTTGAAG
The DNA here is from genome assembly GCA_026074375.1 of Tanacetum coccineum. Taxonomy (NCBI): domain Eukaryota; kingdom Viridiplantae; phylum Streptophyta; class Magnoliopsida; order Asterales; family Asteraceae; genus Tanacetum; species Tanacetum coccineum. The sequence goes on from BQNB010032959.1 coordinate 6,564, forward strand.
CATTTCTCAATGATGATCCATCATTACCCCTCCACTCAAGGGAAAATTATTTGCTAAAATTCAAAACTGAACTTAAAGTTTTATGATAGCTAACAAATGATAAATCTTCAATGTGATGAACCTACTCGTGGTCGAACTCAAGGACTTACCTCCTCATCTTGAGTACGTATTTTTGGAGGGTAACACAAGACGGGTGAATCCAAAGATCAACGATGTCATCAAAAAGAGGTTGATAAAATTCTTGACGTCCGATTAATTTACCCGATCTCGGATAGTCCTTGGGTGAGCCTCGTAAATGATGAAAACGAGTTAATTCCTACTCGATTGGTTACGGGATGGCGTGTATGCATTGACTACCGAAAGTTAAATGAAGCCACCCGTAAAGACCACTTTCCATTACCGTTTATGGACCAAATGCTCGAGAGATTAGCGGGAAACGAATACTATTGTTTTCTTGATGGTTTCTCGGGTTACTTTCAAATTCCCATCGACCCTCATGATCAAGAAAAGACCACATTCACGTGTCCTTATGGAACGTTCGCCTACCGTCGTATGCCTTTCGGCTTATGCAAGCATCGGGAATCGTTCACAAAGGTGTTGATGGCTATTCTTTCATGTATGATCGAAAAAATAGATGGAAGCTTTATGGACGACTTCTCGGTCTTTAGGAATTCATTCAAAAATTGCCTTTCTCGTGGGATCAAGATACTCACAAGTGTGAAGCCACCAATCTTTGTTAAATTCGGGAAAAGAGTCATTTTATAGTTAAGGAAGTAATTGTCCTTGGCCATAAGATTTCCAAAAATGGGATTGAGGTCGATAAAGCCAAAGTCGATGTGATTGCTAAGTTACCTCATCCCACCACCGTTAAGGGTGTTCAGAGTTTTCTCGGTCATGCCAGTTTCTACCGACGGTTCATTAAGGATTTTTCCAAAATTCCCGACGATTGAACTCAAGATCTCTTGAGAAAATACTCGTTCATTTTCTTCGATAAAATGTATTCAAGCTTTTGAAACGTTAAAGAAAAAACTTACCGAAGCTCCAATCTTGATTACCCCCGATTGGGACTTACCCTTTGAGCTTATGTGCGATGCAAGCGACTTTGCCTTAGTGCGTTCTTGGGGAACGGTTCATGAAAAAAACACTTTTAAGGCTATACACTTTGCATAGTAAAATCAATGACCGAGGCGGATCGCATTACACCACGACGGAGAAAGAAATGTTAGCCGTGGTGTATGCCTTCAAAAAATTCTGGTTTTTACCTCATCTTGAACAAAAGCATTGTGTATACGGATCACTCCGCCCTCAAATATCTCTTTGCTAAAAAAAGGATTCCAAGGCGAGATTGCTCTGGTGGGTTCTCCTCCTTCAGAGTTCAAATTTCAAAGTAATGCACACTAAATAGAGCTCCAAGAATCTCACGGCCAATCATCTTTCCCGATTAGAAAATCCTTATGAAAATATGCTCGACCAAAGGTGATAAATGAAACGTTTCCTCTCTAAGACACTAATATGGTGACTTTTCGTGGTGACTCAAGTACCCCGTGGTTTGCCGATTTTGCAAATTACCACGCAGGGAATTTCATTGTTAAAGGGATGTCGTCTAGCAAAGATCAAGTTTTTCAGATGTTAAACACTATTTTTGGGACGACCCTTATGTTTTCAAAATATGTACGGATTAAGTGATCCGGCGGTGTGTCTCGGGCCAAGAAGCTATTGACATCCTCAAAGCTCGCCATAGTGGACCCACCGGGGGACATTACAGTGCCAACTACACGCCCAAAAAGGTTTTTTTTCTAAAGTCTACTTGAGGACAAGTAGGATTCAAGTGAGGGGGATATTTGATGACATCAAATAACGTCACTTTATTATATAATTTATCCCATCTATTTTGCCCACTTTTATATCATTATTGCATTATTTGGTACTTAATTGCTTTAAAGTTAATAAATACAGTAATTCAGGAGTGTTTTGTGAAGACAAGCTAAAAGGCGCATAATTTGGAGCTAAAACGAATACATTTGAAGATTCCTAAAATTTCACCAATACGCCGTATCCAACTAAAGAGATACGGCGTATCAACGCTAAGACTTTACAAGAAAACGCGTTTGACCAATTCCTAATACGACGTATCCATGCTATCTACATACGCCGTATCAATGAAGATAACTATTCGAAGATACAGTGAATCAAGTAAATTGGGAATGATATCAAATATTTATTACGAATGTAGCGCGCACTCTAAGGAAACCAGCCCAATATGCCATATCTACCTATCTGGATACGGCGTATCGAGTATTTTTCAGCAACTATAATCAGAAGACTCAAAAATGAGTTTCAAGTGTGCAATATCATATTCTTTATACCATACTCATCAGAGACGAATTTTAGAAGAGAAGATCAACCATAAAGGTTAAGCATTGATCACGACTCCATAGAAGACATCGTGTAATTTTTACTCTCTTAATCGTTCGATTTAATTGTTTGATTACGCTTGTATAATTACAATGTTTGCGGGCTAATACCCTCGGGTATTAGCCATCTTAATGAAAGTTCAATGTTTGGTTTGTATTAAAATTGATTTCTTAATTCATCGTTGATTGTTTAATTATGTTTATCACCTCATACTTGTTTATGTGTTTGAATATGCGACCTATCATTCAACTAGGTCTAGTGTTACAGACCAAGTAATCTAGATACCGGGATAGCTCTCCATATCGTGTCTTATATTAATGGACCAATAGGATCACAAATAAAGTTCTGTCTTTGTCTTTTGATTATGTGATTAGTTGGGACGTATAGTGACCCGTTTATGTTTCAGCAATCATGCTCTTAATTAACTGATAAAGATTGGAATAGTGGACTACCAGTATATAAAACACCTTCAAACAATAAGTGGGTAAAGTCCCGTTGGGCTAGAGTTTTAACAGGATCACCATTGCTTTAATTCTCTAAGATAGATTATAATTAAACTAAAGGATGCTTTATGCGGATGCATTAATTGTGACAGGATTAATTGTGTCTAGGTCTTAGGATGATGTCCCGCCTAAGTCTTAAGAATGATATGCCGCTTCAAGATAAGTAAATCATTGCACTAAAACAAACAAACCAGCATTGAACTGGATTTAATATGGCTAATACAGTTTTCTATCATTTGGCTTGTACCGCTTTTCTATCTTCTAATCTTCATCTTTTGTGTTTATTGTGTATTGAATTGGTATTTGTTTCCACCAAACCTGTGCCAGTCTCTCAGGCTGAATCCCCCATAGCATAGGTTTAACAAGTAAATAGACTAATTAAAATACTGATAGAATATAGGATTAAATTTCCACTCTTAGTGTTCGACACCCTACATACCACGAACTTCATCTTGACCGGGTACACTGCTCGTTAAAGTGTAGTTTTAGGTTTGTCGGCTAAATATAAATGTAAACTTGATAATCTAATAATTGACCCTACATGATAGCATATCACCATACATGATCATCTTCTGTAAAACTCTAAGCACGGGTTTCCTAATGGTTTTAGCTGAACTTCTAGACAATTGTAACTCCTCCTCACTACTGATACTCAACCAATATTGATCAGCTTTAAAATAATCGTCATTCTTAAGACCTCCCAAAAAATAAGTTTCAAATTTATCATCTTAAATTTCGGGATTAAAATATAAACCTAAACGTTTAGCAAAATCTAGAACACTGAAAGAATGAGCTCGACCACATAACCTAAACTTAATCACTTTCTCATCAATTCATCATCGGGCACAACTTCGTCAAACTCAAAGGTAGCATAAAACTCATTAAATAACTCTGTGTAAATGGGCTCGTTAATATCAAAGGCACGTCTTCATGCCTCAGACGTAAACAACAATTCATCACTTCCCATTTCATTCACCCTAACCTCTAACATATCCTTAATAGCATTACCATAACCAATGGTATTCAAAACGGCTCAATCCATAATAAAAGGCGAGTAAACTTGTTTCGGTAGGATTCCAGCAAGGTTGGTGTTATACCTATTCTTAAGTGTCCTATTACAGCTCCCCTACAATAAGAAATCATGAAGTACACGGCCCATTAAGGCTTCCTCAAAATTTTTAGTAACTCAAGCTCTTTTTGGACGTGAAGAAGAACCTGCTTCATCATTATGCGTTCCAGTAGACTACCCTCAAAAACATTATCAAAACAAGTAAATATTAGTGTTAGAAAACTTGGGTGGTCAATGGACATGCTTAGGACAGCTATTTAATCTTTATGTCCTATTTTTCGAGTCAAAGTGCGGCGCACTTCAACTGAAGTGCGGCAGTTTTCTTGGGTTTACCATAAGTGTGGCAGTTTGTTATGTAAAACCGGCGTACTTCCTGGGTTTTTATAAAAAAAATTCGATTTTACATATAGATATTGTAACAACCTGTGTTTACGACACGTGAGATGAGCGTGCGAACGAATGTCATGATAATTAATTATGATCCCGTAAGAATTATCGTCGACATTTAAAATTTTATTTGTCCTAAATTATTATTTTAACAAATTACTGTCAATAATTTTAAGAATTATTACTTTTCTCGGTCTGCGAGTCAACGTTTGACCACGTGATCATTTAACGTAGTTTAATCGCGTAGTAATTTATGTCGTGTATTCTTGTCATATTATTTTTTATAAATATAATTTTGAGACTCCGACAAAGTTGTTCCGTGTTCCTGGCCAAAAACTCGCGTTTCCTTTTAATTTACATGTCACTTTTACTTAAATGTCAAGAGTGTACTTCCAATAAAAGGTATAACAAGGACTACAAGTAAATGTAGTTAACCATTTTCAAAAAAAATTGATGAAAGCCCTCCCCTAGCCATATAGCCGTCGGCTATAGTACAACACCACACACAAACTATTTTGAGTCCCAAAGCTAGTTGAGTAGACCTCCATGATAGCTTCAAAGTGCAAGTAAAAGAACTAGACTCATAGCTCATAAAAAATAAATCCCTCATCCCATTTTGTCTCCCCATTTCGACGGCTCAAGGTAAGCAAGACACACCACCCAATTTTACATTTTTAAAAGTATAATCATTGTAGTAGCTTCCTAATTCCTAGCTAGCTTCATAAACCTACAAGAGAGCTCATAGTATCATAAATATTTTGCCTTCCTTTTTCCTTCCTCTCTCTTTGTTCGACGGCTAACACAACAACAACACTAAAACCATGTTGATTCCCAATGTATCACCACAATCAATGAACCAAGACTCATAAAACCCAATCAACCAAAACAACACACCACACAAACACCAACACTTAATCCACAAAACATCCTGAAAAGATTCACTTAAATGACAAAAATGGCTAGAGATTCGGATTACAATGACATGTGATCACGGAGTTATTTGGTATCCCTTATTTGCAATGAATTGGATTTCACAAGAGGCTCTACTTATTTCATCATCGTGACTTTCTTCTAATTTTCAATCGATTGATGACTTGCATGAACGCATACAATTATGATATGACATGGATTATCTATTTTTCCAGCGGTCAAGGGGTAGGTTGGATGAAGAACCTGATAACAATCTACTTACTTAAAGAGTTACGTTGTATTATCCTCAGGTCACACCAGATGTAGATGTGGATAATTCAAGAGGTGTTGTACTTCTTATACTTTTTATGTTGGGTATAAGGTACATAGAGATTTAATCTTCTGCACCGCTCTTCAATCAACAATAGTGCAAAGAGTTAAGTAACAAATTTGGGGGATTATTACTCAGTTTACAATGGGAATAACGGTTTACTTCACATGTGGTCACAACAATAGCTGACAGAATACGAGTTGTTAAGTTACCAGAGAGTTTAAAGGTTGAGATGTAATCATGCCTTCTCACGTGTATTTTTGTGGCTAATCCAAGACAAAGATACTTCACAGTCTAAGCAAAATCTTCAAAGTTCTTCGATGACATTCATTCACAAGACCTTGATTATACCAAGTGTTCTTGATTCTTGCTTCATCTCCTCTACGGTCTCTGAAGTCAAGAGGGTAATGATTCTTTTGTATATCAAGATTTGTGCTTATGCAAGAACCTCTCGAGTAATGGATTACGTACACGACAATGATACTAGTCCGAGAGTTCGCTAACCATCCTGGGGAAAATGTGTACATCCGGACTTAATTGCTTTGATTGTACCCCCCAAATGTCAACTTCCAGGGGGAAGTAGTGTATACTACTTCACTAAGAATGGTTTGTGAAGTATTCTGCAAACATGAGAAGAACAGATGGCTGAATTTCTCGCCATTCACCGACCCGAATATATACCACCAAGCCCTGATGACAAGAAGCAGTATAGACTTGGTGTGTTTTGACTCTACAAAATTCCTCTGTGCTACTTTGATGACAAGTAAAGATTGTTCAAGCTCACATCAATGTTTCAGAATCTGCTCCAGATAGGGAAGTTTGGTTTGGGGGAACTGATTCAAAACTTCGCCAAAAAGGAGTCTATGAAGAAAGCTTTTTTCAAGATCATGCTGCATGAAATTGGGGAAGTTAATCCAACTCATGCATACTACATGGTTCCAACAATAAAGATAATGAAGATCCAAGCTGTAAATTACTAGTATATAGACCAAGAGAACTCACAAGACAACTTCAGCTTTGGAAGCGCTTAAGGAAGACTTTATTTAATGTATTTGGGGTACTTAAGTTAGGGAACATTGTAAAGTAATTCCGTATATGTCCACATATTGGGAAAGATTGTTAGCCATAAAATATGGGTGACAAACACGAATTAAATTAGTTATATTTATAGCGTGACACATAGGACTAAATACGGCAAGCTACGATAGTTGTGTGTCACTAGGACTATAAATACCCCCTCCATACTTCCATGGAGGGGTGAAGCTCACTTTTGTAAAAAGTGTGTGTGTTTTCTCTCAAGAACACACACAACTTCCCATTTCATCTTTCTTTCTCTCTAATAATATGGATACAATTTCTCTTCCATTTTACCAAGCCTCCGGATCATTGTTCACAGGGTGAAATCTATAAATAACATCTTCATAGACAAGAGGGATAGGTCTTTCACGAACGCATAAAATGTGTCTGTGCTCATTTCCCAAACCAAATGACTTAAGTAGCCAGAGACTTCAACACAAAGAAAATATAGACTACACCTACAGGGTTGGCTAAGGCAAAATGGTGTAATGATATATTTAACATATTGGGTTGAAAACAAGGATTGGCTCAACAGAGTGGTGAAATAGGAGGTATCTTCTTAATAGAAATCAAGGTGCAACAAGAGGTTTAACATAGGAGTCAATAAGTCAGTGTTAACAAGAAGATAAACATACATATCTGGGCTATTAAGGGGTAATTTCTCAGAATGTTGCCTTCTTTAAAACTGTCCTATTCCTGCGAATCAATATAGTTATCGAAAGATTTACATGCCAAGTTTTAATGTCTACAATAACTATCCGACACACTCAAATTGTTGGTAGGAATTTTTGCATATTAGATAAAGAACAAATCCCCATTAGGCTTAACCTCACAATTGCAATAAAGGGTAATAGTGCGCTCGGCAAAGATTTATTCTAGTTTAGTAAGAAAAACATGTCAAAAAATTTAAAATTGGCACAATTTTCTAAAGAAAACTAGAAAATCGAAGGAAAATATAGATCAAATGGTAATCTACTCCATCCCCCACTTGTTTTACAATGACCCTATTGAACATGTAAGGAATGAAAATTTAAAAATAAGAGTAGAATTAGAACGAGAGACTCCCTTGAGCATTGCTCTATTCTCCAAATGATGATGGCAAGAGATGAACTCTTGACCAGCATATCTTGAGCAAACTTGTATCCCCTAAAATCACTAGACAAATAAAAAATCATTAAACGTTCAAAACTGTTGATCATGAATAACAAATCTAAACTCCTTAGCTTGATGAGGTTTAGTATCCTCCTTAGCTTGATGTAAGGTTTAGTATCCTTGGATAAATCCAAAGGTACTAAGACTGAAACTTTGAGTGTATGATATAAACTATGCGGAATCTAGTTTATACCACTAAGAAGAACAATGAAACAGTAAAACAATCAAAGACAAACAGTTTATCAAACTTTCAGCCTTATATATAAATAAATAACGAAATACTTAGGAAAGGATTATGAGTTTTCCAGAGAAACCCTGAGATCTGACAATAAATCATTTTGGTACATTGAATTCTATACCCTATGACCTCCTTTTATACACCAAGGAGTCCTACAAGGCTTACAATACTTTCCTAAGTTATCATAATCTTTTAAACAAATAACTTATACATATCTTTTACCAAAATAACTCAATACTTATCTTTGTAAGTATTATTGTTCTCCAATCCTTTCTCTTGTCTTTATCCATCTGACAGTAAAAACTTTTCCAAGCAGTTGTAATCTTTCAGCAGTTTAAACCAGCAACATTAATATTTGAACTAGCAGCACTGACTGAGCACAAGCAATAGTAAGTACTTAGAATACTTTCTTCATTCTTCATCAGCAGTACTAACTTTTGTACTAACAATACTAATATATACTAACAATAGTAACTAGCAGTAGTAACTTTATACTACCAGTACTAACTACTTAGCATAATTTTCTTTAGTATCTCCAACAATACAATGTATACCTAAGCAGTATTAACTCTAAGAATCATCTTGAAGTCTTTATACCTAACCATCCTCCCCTAAACTTTCGAGTTCGATACTTTTGAATATTTAAGTTTCTCATTCAAAAGTCTTCATCACTATCAAGAGGAATGCATTCAAAACATTTCATATTGACCCTTTTCCTGCTTTGTCATAAGCTTGAGTAGTTATAGCAAATCAATTCCATGATCAGCTAAAGGTTTTTATTTGAGCATAAATTGTGATTGTTACTGGTGTGAGGGATATCTCTTCTCTCGACTAACAAAAAGATGTGTAGATTTCTAAACCTTACAAAGTGCACTTCCATAATTAATCAAACAAACGTCCAAACAGTCACTTTGTACCCTTGTAGATTTCTCTATCTATACATCACTCTATCACTCTTAATGTCAGGTTCAAACATAACTTTCAAATCTCCCCATAACACTCTTTCATAGTCATCCTCTAGCCTTGTATTCTCATGTTTAGCTTTAACCAACTTCCAGAGGGTCTCCAAGTCTTCTCTATCAATACCCTGAAGCATCTTTATCATTGATGAATACCTTTTAGTATCTCTCCATGCAACCCTTAACAAATTTAAAGTATCCCATCCCTTCATCTTTATCAAACTTGTAATATCATAATCATTGGAGGATTAGAGCTAGAGGTAAACATCAATTACTACCCTCATCATCTTTAACTATCTCAAATTCCTTTTTAATCACTTCCTTCCCCTCCATCTTGAATCAGCTTTTTCCAACTTCTACAATGCTCATCTATCTTCTCTTCTTTGACATATCATATTCAGTTCATCCCTGCTCTTTAGAACTACTTCTGCTTTTGTCCTTACTGCTTTCAACCAACTCTGTATCCATATCCTACAAAAGTGTTTACCCTTTTCATCTCTTAGCAAACATATTCTTGATCTCATCAAACTTTTTGTTTTCAGTTGATTATGTTTAAACCAAGCCATGTTTCTTCAAAAGGTAAATAACAATTGTAAAAATTATCTTTTGTGCCTTAGTTTGGTGGCTGCTCCTTTTCTCTATAAGATCTTAATGCTGCATAAGTGTTTCTTTTTTTTTTCTTTTTTTCTCCCTCTGTTTCTTTCTCTTCTCCAAGAGTTCTACAAATAATTTTGACTTTTCTTCAATACTCAACTGTTCTTGTTCTTCTGTTTGCATTTGTTGAGCCAATTGAAAGTCAGCATCCATCATAGCTTGTGTGTTATCCCATGATTCAAGTAAAGCTATGTTGCTTCTTCTTCCTTTTTGCCTTGAAATCCTCTCTTCTTCTATAAGTTCAACTTGTAACTGAGCTTCAAGATTTCTAGCCATTTCTTCATCAAGAGCAACTTGATCTTTCTTCTTTAATGGCACTTCAGGCTCCACCATTATTCCTTTACCTTTGTCTTTAGCCTGTGGAATTTGTGATGCTTGTAAAGATGATGATGTTGTTTTGAATTCACTTGGCTCTTGAACTACAAACCCTCTAGCCTTGGGTCTTGTAGTTGTAGTGTTGTAGCAGCAGATGTAACAACTTTAGTTTAGTTTCTTTGATTTCTACCAGAGGTCTGAGCCAAGTCCAACTCATCAATAGTTTTTGTTGTATTTGGAGCATTGAAAGGTAGTAACTCACATTAAGCAGTAGTACACTAACTCACCAGCATTTAGTAACAGGATCAAACAGCACTAACTTTCCTTTTAGCAACCTCTTTTCTTGCCCTCCCAACACATCTGTATCAAACATCAGGTTGTCATCATTCATCTCTTGAGTCTCATCCATCAGAGTTACTTCTGCATCAGCATCAAGATTAGTAATTTTCCTCCCTTGTTTGGATGTATCCTCCTGAGCACCCAAACTGGCATCATTAGAGGATTCTACCCTGCTAGCTGATCTAACCTTCCTTAATCTCTTGAACCCTGATGTTCTTGACTTCTTTCTCTTTTCCAAACTCTTTACTCTTCTCTTCAAGCTCTGAATCTCCAAAGCTTGATAATGTATGTTGTCTCCAGAGCAAGACTCTATCAGAGATTTGGTATAAAAATGGTCCTCCAAGTTCAAGAAGTTGCATTCTAATCCTCAACCACTCTTTGAGTATGGATCATAGGAAGGGTAGATACAAGAGCCTCACAGGAGTCTCTTCAACAGTTAGCTCTGTAAGGAGCACAATCTTTCCTCGTTTTCTCCCTTGACTTCTTCTTTGATGTTTGGAAGATGATGTTTAGAAAATATGTGTCTATGAGAATCAATAGGAATGTCTGAATCTACAACAACCCTTCTTCTTAATTTTAGCTTGAACCATCATTGTGCAACAGGGTGTGTTACTATCCCAGAAAAATATTTTCCTTCTCTCTTTATATTGGCAAAGATTTTCCCATCCTAGCCATTCTTTCAAAGATAGTAGCAGTTGACAAACAATCAGTACCACCTGCATCTTCTAATTTAAGATCACTTCTAATACTTGTCTCTATGATGATCACCTTCTTCTTATCAACTAAGGCTTGTAACTGATGTTCTCCATTAACCGTCTTTACTTTTTTGTTGCCCAAAACTAATATTGCTACCGTCCCTTTTTCAAAACAATCAAAAATGGCAGCAACAAAGGCGATCAAATATGCCCCTCAATGTGGTGATTTTACTGTCGAATCCTTGGTCTTTCATAAAAATAACTTTGTGGGAAATTTTAAGTACCCACAAAGTGCCCTAGCCTACAAACCAATTTACAAATTCTTAATGAATTGCCCTCTGGCTGAGGCTTTTACTAAAACGCCTAAAGTATTATACCCTAACTTTCTCAAGGAGTTTTGGTGTACTGCTATTGCCTATGAACCAAATCCACTTGCTGATAACTTTGAGGCTCGTCCTCTTAAAGAGTACAAAATTAAGTTTTCAGTAACCAATGGCATGAAGCCATTGACCCTTGACTTCAAAACCTTTATTGAATCCACTGCCTTGATTACAATTCAGGACCTATGTGTCTCATCCCTCTCCTGAGGATGTAAAGGCTGAATTGACCAAAATTGTTGATAATCCAATTCTATTGGATAGGACACCAGTCTTGAAAACTGCTTTTCTTGTGGCTTGGAGGATCTTATTTACTTTTGTAATTCAAGTCCTCGTTGGGAGTTACTCATCCACTAAATAGATTAACTCTATTCAGTAAATGATAGCCTATTGTCTCATCACTAGGATAAAGGTTGATATTCGTGAGATCATTTACAGTGATCTTGTAACCAGGCTCACGAGTAAGTCTGGGAAGAAATATGTTTCTTACCCTAGATTTATCTCTTGTGGCTTAGAAGTGTTATTGGTTTCTAAATACACCCAGGATGAAAAACTTAGGAATCTTCCTAGCATCCTGAGTAACTCAAAATTTTTAAAGGACCCATCCAAAGTTACTGAAATTGAATTGATGGCCTCAATGATTGTTGTAAACAATCTTGAAACCTCAGTGTCTCCACTCCATTTTTCTGGAAAGAAGAATAAAGGGAAGTCTCAGACTGTGTCTCAGCCTACACCAAAGACACAGGGCCTTGATGCTTCAGGTTCACTACCTCAAAAGAGGAAACAACCTAAGCCCAAAAAGTCCACCCCTAAGACCCAAGCAACACCACCCAGTGTGCCAACGGAGGAGTCTGATAAAACCAGTTAGTCTCCTCGGGACAAATTGCTCATCCCCAAGATACAAAGAGAACTATACAACTCACTGTTAAGGGATCCCATTCTCCACTTGATAAGGGCATTCGTGAATCACAACTTTGCCTGAGGGTACAACTACTAATCCTAAAGACTTAGGGGGAAACGTTCAGCCCGCTGATAAGGGATTGCCTTCCATAGTTTCTGATGAGGGTACTGGTAAAACCAAGCCTTTATCTAAAGGGCCACATGGGGACAAAGACTTAGAGGGATTAAAACCACCCGCTGATATGGAACCATCAACCAGTCCTGTTGTTGATTTCTCAGGGACTGATGCTAAGTACCAGGTGGACCAGACCCAGTCCACTAGATTGAGGTATCGGTCTCTGACCATAAACAAAGGCAAGACTTCTTTTGAAGTGGATTCGGATTCTCAAACCTTGTTACTTACAACTGCTGCTCATGTTCAAGCCTTGCTTCTTTCTGATGATGATCTTGCTAAAAGTGAAGATGATGAGTTTGAGGCTGGTGATGACCAACTGGCTGATATGGATGAAACCCAATCTCTTAAACCCTCCAAAGAATCATCAACTGAAATTCTAACAAAAGAGCCAATCTCTGAAGAGAATCAGTCTCCTTCTCCTCACAAGGAACAACCTGAATCTTCTCATGCCAAGGACATTGATGCATATGATTCTGAGTCCTCTTCATGCTCAAAACCTTTCAGATCTTATGTTAACTTCGTACCAGTCACTGAAAGGGTATTGGTTCAAAATCTTTAACATATTTCAGAAGTTCTATATGCTCAAGTTGCAAAAGATTATTAGACAAAGCATGAAGAGGTTGTTGCCTCCTATGCTAATCTCAGGGCTTCTATTAAACACTATTATGAAGAGAATGTTGATCACAGGGCTTAGACTGACAAGCTTTACTAGGAAACAATGTCCACTCTTGACAAGATCAGCAAGGCAGGAGTTGATGAAGAGCCAAGCTTCTGAAATCCTTGAATAGAGTCTCTAAAACTCTTGAGGCTAACTGTGCTCTCAAGGAAGAAATGAAAAAGATGGCTGAATCTAACACCACTACCTTTGGCAACCTTTTAAGTCTCACTGAGCTTCTCAAAAATGCCAGGATGCCATAAATCCTCACCAAAATGGATTTTTTCAGTTTACACTCAACACTTTAAGTACTCAGTGTGCAAGCATATCTAAGTCGTTAAAAGAAGAGCCTGAGTTTAACCAAAAAAAGACTTCTCAGGGCAGCTGAAGGCTATATACAGAACTCTGTCAGGCTCACTGAAATTGCCACAGCCTGCATGCAATCAATCTTCTAAGCTTTCATCAAAGAATCACCAACATTGAAAACACTCAGGTCTCTATGCAAGCTGACATATCTTCAATCAAAAGGATGATGACTGAGATATTTCAAACTTTTAAGGGAATCTCTTCCTCCACCCCCTTAGGCAGTGCTTCTATTACAACAGCTACACAGCCTGAAGTCCATGCATCTGTTGGGGGAAGAATTTGGAGAAGCAAATTTTTGTATGGCAAAAACCTCCCTCTTACACTAAAGGGGAGCTATTATTAACTGAGGAAGTGCCTGCAAGAGTAGTTCCAATCTCAACAGTCAGACTATTGACTAGGCCTGATCCTCAACTATAAATAATGATGAGTTCTCCATCAACAATAAAAGCTTACTGACACAATCCTTGAAGTACCAGTTCGCAAACCTAGAGCTCAGCCTACTGGTTCAGTAATTGATATCACTCCACCAAAACAACCTGAAATCCCACCAGTTGCTCCTAGAGCTGATAGAGGAAAAGGAATTTCCATTGATTATATTGAACCTCCAATAAAGCTAATTAAAGCCTCAAGTGAAGTTCGTCCTAACCCAGATGAACCAGTTAGAATTCCTTATGATATTCATGGGAAGCTCTACCATCTCACAAATGATGAAATTAAAGAACACTTGGATAGAGAGGAAAAGATGAAGAAATCTATAGAGGAAGCAAAACTTTTATCTATAAGCAAGCTTGAGCTTATCAAAGTTGTACATGAAGAAGCCTCAAATATAGGGATTGATCATAAGGTTCTTGCAAGTGCAAAAGGTAGTCAGGAGTTTAAGAAAATTCAGGTTGCTGAGGTGAAAGCCCTGAATAGAGAGCACTTTCAAAAGGTTAAGAGAGAAATGAAGCTCAAAAAGAAAAGATTTGATCAGTATATGTGGACAACCACCAGTAGACTAAAGCCTGAACCAATTACAGATGTCAAGATTCATGCCAACACAAAGCCTGTAGTACTCACTGTCTACAGAGGTACTGATAGAAGAAATTTTAAAGTTCATAACCCTTTCAAGTTTGGAGACTTTAGAATAACTGAACTAGATGAACTCGGTCCTATCATTGAGAAGAAAAAGAACAAGATTGTTGGTAAATTAATGATATCTCTTGGGAAGAGATATGAAAGACTAAAGAAAATCCCTGAAGAACTTGGAATTCAGTCAGCTCTTCCTGCCCCTCTACAAGCTCAATCTCAATCCTTAAAAAGGAAAAGGAAGCATATGGAAATGGAGCCTGAAATTATTCCTAGTTTAGAATGTAACAGAAGTCTTCCTGAGGGTGTTCTTTTTGTCAACAACATGGTCATTGAAGAGCCTGAGTATGGAATGTTCTTCATCAATGTCTTTAGTGATAAAGCATTTACACTAAAATTAATTAAATGAAAACTAAAAATTATTCTACGGGGACAAGCAGATGGAAAATGGGAACCTTAAATATATACGGTGAGCAAAATTAGGCTTTATAATACTATCTAAGTATAATTTAAAATAATAAACTAAATTAAACGTGTAATTTATAGACTGACGGGAATTAAAGTTCAATCAAGCTAAAACTTAAAAGTACAAAAATAAAGTCATAAAATTAATTTTTAAAATTTAAATAAATTAAGAATATTCTAAATTAAAAGAAATGTAAAATTTCAAAATCGGGAGTTAAAGCGAACAAATCGGTATGAATCGAAAAATCCGGCGGGCTCGTAAACGGGCCCGGAACTGAAATTTTAGCAAAAATTACCCTACATAAGTTTTTATATTTTTAATATAAACTAACTGATTAAATAAAATTTTATTAAAAAGAAAAATATTTTTTTGTTAATTTTTGTATTTTTTATGAATTTTCTAAGATTAAAAACTAATTAAAACTAATTAAATATAAAAAGACAGAAAATATAACTACAAAAAATCTGAAAAAATCAAATTAAATAAAGAAAAAGTTGAGGAATCTAAAAATATAAAAAGCCCTAAAAGTTACTGTTTTAATTAAAAGTAATTAAACTAATTAAAATTAAACCTAAATTAATTAATTAAATTAAATAAAACTAACTAAAGCTAACTGTTGTTAAAACTAAAGGACTAACAGTGAAAGGACAAAAGGACTGACGGGGTAACAAGCTAACTAACCACAGGGGCTAACAGAGGTAACTACAAAAGATAAAATTACATAAATGGTCCCTGAGGTGGAACCCGATTACAAAGAGAGTCCACAGTGCTTATTAGCAAAAAGTCAAAACAGGAAAGTTGTAAAGGGGCTTATGGGGAACATTTTCTATAAAAGGTGCATAAGCTGAAGTGGGCTGAATAAGCCAGAAAAGTGAGCTTTTTGTATGACAGAAAGTTAATAAGCTTAAAAAGCTTATTGAGCTTTTTCTTGGAGCTTAAGAGCTCAAAATAAGCTGAAAATGGATTTAACTAACAATACTAAGCTATGTCTACCTATTTTAACTAAACCTAATAAGAATAAGCCCTAAATTAAGCTAAAACAGAAATAAGCTAAAGTGACCATTTAAAGAAAAGCAGAAAATCACCTGTTTTGCAGCTAAAATAAGCTAACCTAGAGGCCTAACTAAGCTAAACTATTTTGGGGGCTTAAAGGGGGGCCTAAGGGCTATACTAAAAAGCTAAAAAGTTAAGTGCTTATTAAGCTAAGTTCAGAGAAAAAGAGGGCTGAAAACAGCTTTTTGCACCAGGGGAAAAACAGGCAGTGAGCTAGGGGGCTTTTTGAGCTTATGAAAATAAGCACAATTGTGCTTTTTACCCCCAAACAAGTCAAAACAGATTGAGAGTGGTGGTCAATGAGCTTAATCCCAAAATATGAGGGATTAAAAAGCAATTAAACCTGCTGATTTTTTAGCTTAAAAGTCAAGGGTTTTCAAGAAAAATGCATTTGACAACACTTTGACTTTACTTGTCCTTTCTCTAATAACAGAATGAATGGACTAAAAACAGGATCTTTGGTGACTTAAATAAGCTCAAAAATGTATTGCTTAAGCTGTCTAAGCAGCTTAAGCTATTAAGCTCAAATTTTCTTTATAAACTATGACAGAAAGTAAAGAGTGCACAAAAACCTAATTTTATACTAAAAATTGTGATTTCTTTGGTCTAATTAGGCACACACACTCAGCCAAAGGTGGCTGAGTGCTTGTGACCCATACCACACCCAAAACGACCCATTTTGGGCTTTTACCAAACACCCCTTTAAATAAGTAAAATTCACTTTTTCTTTGGTTTAACTCAAAATTACTTTAAAACAAGCACATATTAGGACTAGTGAAATTGTTTAGTAACAAGAAAAACACAAGTTTCTTCACAATTTACACACGAATTCAAGAGTGACAATTGGGAAATTTAAAAATTTCAAAATACACTTTAACCTTGCATTAAATTGCTTAAAAACAGTAACCATACATGATATACTAAACAAAAGGGGAGCTGAAAGCTTAAATTACAATTTGATTAAAAGTTAAGTAAAAAAATGCTAAGTTAAAACTAGTGTGTGGTTCGGCTTGTGTTTTCTTGAATTTATAGAAGTCCCAAGTCTTCTTTCTTCTTCTTGTTGTGTTAGTTGTGAGAGTGGTAAGCCTCTAACCAATCCTAGCCATTGGATGGTCCTTGTGCTTCTTTTTCTTCAATCCTCACCATTGATGGAACTTCGGGGTTGATGAGATTGCCAGCGTGGTATTTTAAACAGGGAAATGGGTGTGGGTTTAGGTTTAAAACGGGTAAAGGAGGGGTTGGGTAAAAGCTTGAGGGGTAACATGTGATGGTGGGGGGTTCTAGGAGGTTGGCGGGAAATGGGTTGGGGAGGAGAACGTTTATTGGCTGCAGGTTTTTAAAACTTTCATTTGCCCAAAAAGAGACCCCAAAGTTTCACTCACTTGCCACTTTTTTTGTTTCTTTTCTTTTTTAGTTATATACGAGTTTACAAAGTAGTCACAAGTAGTCCTTGTGTTTATTGAAACAAAGATAAAGAAGGTTTTGACAATGGCAGTTTCAG
>BQNB010032959.1:24760-52742 GCA_026074375.1 Tanacetum coccineum
TTAGAAAATATCTAAGTTTTTCATTAATCCAAAATATCTTTTTTTTTTAAAAAAACTTCTCTCTCAACTCTCTCTCTCTCTCTCTTTACGATTCTCTCTCTCTCTCTAGTTTCTTGTTTCGTGTTGTGATTTATGAAGTGAAGTGAATCGGGTTCCTACAATGCTATATAAGAAAACTAGTAAGGCGTGGAAATGGTGGATAGCACAACAATGCCCATCTGCATATAAATGGGTTCCTAAGACAAAAATGAAATGGGTGCCTAAAGTTAGGAATGAAACTATGCCTAAAAAAGTTAGTTATGCCATAGACACTATATCTAGGATAACTAATGTCTTGAAAATCACAAACACTTTAGGATCTAATTTGTCATGTATTCCATCGTCCTTTAATTCTCTTGCAGATTGTACAACTCATCCTATTCATTGTTGACTCTGGATGCACAAATCACATGACGGGCAATCTATCTCTGATGTGTAATTTTGTTGAAAAATACTTGGGTACCCTTCGTTTGGGCAATGATCAATTTGCTCCAATTCTTGGTTATGGAGATTTGGTTCAAGGAAATATCACGATCAAAAGGGTCTACTACGTCGAAGGTCTCAATCACAATCTTTTCTCGGTTGGTCAATTCTGTGATGCGGATTTGGAGGTTGCATTTCAGAAATCTACGTGTTTTGTTAGAGATCTTCAGGGAAACGACTTACTAACCGGTAATCGTAGAACTGATCTCTATACAATTTCTCTTCAAGAAACAACTTCATCAACTCCAATCTGTCTCATGGCTAAAGCATCACCAACTCAAGCATGGTTATGGCATCGAAGACTTTCTCATCTCAACTTCGACTACATCAACTTGCTTTCAAAGAAAGATGTTGTGATTGGTTTACCAAAACTGAAGTATGTCAAGGATCAACTATGTTCCTCTTGTGAAGTGAGTAAAGCAAAACGAAGTTCATTCAAGTCAAAGACTGTTCCAAGTTCAAAAGGACGGTTAAATTTGCTTCATATGGACTTATGTGGTCCAATGCGGGTTGCTAGCATAAATGGGAAGAAATATATTCTGGTAATTGTAATTGGTCGAATGACTACTCAGATATACTTGGAACTCTTTCTACTTCAAGGAAAAAATGCCATAAGTTTTAAAAGACTTTCTCACAATGATCCAAAGAAATCTTCAAGCCCCTGTAATTTCTGTTTGCACTGATAGAGCACTGAGTTCTTAAACAAGACACCTACTGCATACTTTAAAGAAGAAGGAATTGAGCATCAAAATTCTACAACATCGAACACTTGAATAGAACAGCGTTTGATCGAAAGACGAAACCGCAACTCCTTGCGTCATGAGGTTTGCTCGAACAATGCTTTCTCAGCTTCTAAACTTCCTTTATTCTTTTAGGCTGAAGCAATTGCAACCGCATGCTATTCTAAAAAAAGACCAATCATCATCCCAACTCATAAAAATGCATATCACATCATTAATGATAGAAAACCGGTCAATTAAACAAGCACCTGTCCATCTTTGGTTGCACTTGTTACCTAACCAGAGATGGTGAAAACTTAGATAAGATGAAAGAAAAAGGGGATCCGTGCATTTTGGTAGGATACTCCACTCAGTCAAAGGGATATCGTGTCTACAACAAGAGAACAAGATTGATAGTTGAATCCAACATCCCAATTTGATGAGTTCAAAAGAGATGTCAGAGGATTCTGTTTCTAATCGACTCATCAGCCTCAATCCCCAACGACAAAAGGCGTCAGATTATGATAACCCTGACCCCGCACCAGAATTACAAAATGTTTCTCCTCCACCAGACACAAAAGACAATTCCATCACCACATGATTTGGAATCTTCATTTCGGTCCCTTGTACATGATGTTTCAATGAGGTACTTCTCTAGTCAACAAATCTTCTTTCCTCCTACCAACAATTCTACTCAAAAAGACAACACTACCTTCAACCATATTCCAACCTACCCATAACCTGAAAACTCCAACAAATGTTCATGCTAAAGAAAACAACGATAAACAAGCAGAATTTACCAACCTTTTTTGTACACTGGTACAAGAAAATGCTGAGTCATCCTTTACGCAATATTGGTACTATCCAAACGCATACCTTCAAAATCACCTTAATATTCCGAATAACTGATGGGACAAAAGATCACCCCTTAACTTAAGTTCGTGTAATCCATCTAGGTCCATGCAAACAAGATGACAACATGCAACTGTTCTTGAAATGTTTATTTCCGCCAACAACTCGACACCGTGCGCACCGCTGAACCAAAAACAGTAAGGAAGGCCATGGAGCTGATTCTGCATTGGATAGAAGCAATGCAGTTAGAACTTCATCAGGTTGACAGAATACAAGTCCTGGGTAACTTGTTTGACAAACCTTTTTGCGCAAGAATGTAACAAGCTAAAGTGTTATGGAAAAACAGAAAGGATGAAGACCAAAACTATAATTCGCAACAAAGCACGAATTGTCGCAAAGTTTCATGCTCAAGAAGAGGGTGATTGATTTCAAGAATCAATTTGCCCATCTGCTCGCTTAGAGAGGCTTCAGGATTTTTAAATCGAATATGTTTGCACACAAGTCTTTCCAATTTATTCAGATGAGACGTGAAAATGCATTTTCTTAATGGCCCAATTGAAGGAAAAGGTTTTATATTGCACAACCAGACGAATTCGTTGATCCTGATCATCCAGGAAAATTTAATCGTCTAAGAAGCACTATATAGATTTAAAACAAGCTCCGAGAGCCTGTATGATCAACTCTCAAAAGTTCCCTGATTTCTAAAGGTTTTTTAACTAAAGGTATCATTGACCTTGACCCAATTTCACGAAAAAAAAGGGGATGAATTCTACTGTGCAAAAGTACCGTTTGAGGACATTATTTTTGGTTGTCCACACACCCAAAATCTTTCAAAACGTTTTGAAAAAATTAAATGCATTGTAGATTTCTGAAAGAATGTCCTTATTAATGGGGGAAATAAAAAAAAAGTTAGGACTGATAATTCAGATCCACAAATCCCCACACCGCGGCATTTTTATCAATCAAGCCAATATACGTTCTAGAAATACTTAAAAAAAACAAGGAAGGAAAAAAGGGAAAACAACAAAGCATTGGTAACCACCAATGGCTACGAAACCTAAATTAAATACAGACTTGATGTGGGTGAACACGTACCCAAACACTGACTACGCGTAGTAAAATCGGTCACTCATGAATCTGACATAGATAAGTAGACCAGACATAGTGTCAAGCAGTTTGGTTATTGAGCAAGATATTCAAGCAAGACTCGACTGAAAAACACCTCAAAGCGTTAAAAAGGGATCTTTTGATACTAAAGGTACCATAACCATGGACTCCAGGCTATCCGAAGGGTTTCGTCTTTGAACTAACATCTTTTCTTTAGATGCCAGATCATGCCGTTGGATTGATACTCGTAAAACACTTCTGGAGGAATACAATTCCTAGTGATAAGTTATAGTCATCTAGATGTATCAAAGGAACCAAGACGTACTGCAATTTTCATCGCATAGGCTGAATACGTGGCATTTTCTGCAAGTGTGCTCAAGTCATATGATGAGGACACAGCATCAAGATTATGGCTTCACTACTACAAAATACCATTGTATTGTAGCGACTAATCATCCCAGCCAAAGCAAAACATGCCAAAACCACCCCGTGAAGCACTGTCACTAGTAGCTAATCCTCCCGTACCAAGCGACGATCCAACTCGGTAGTCATTACATCAGGAACAGTTAAAAAAGGTAAAATGAATTGTACTTTAATCATAACTGAATACCCATTGGGCTGATATGGTTTACTAAAGGCCTTATCCGAAGATAGGTTTTCAGTATCTTGTCAGGTGCGCATTGGTATAGAGATGTTTGACTCCGCAGAACTAAAGGTTCTGACAAATGAATCTGCTTGATAACCCATCAAACATCAACATGTACATATTTTTGAAAAAAGAAAAATACAAAAATATAAAATTTCAAAAAGAAAATACAAAATCAAAAAATCAAAAAATGTTTCAAAAAATATTCTTCTCGACATGTCTCTTGGAATCGATAACATTTACGTACCTAGAAATGTTGATTAATATCGACACGGGCGTGTAAATGAAGTTCGAACAGGAGTTTTAAATTTTTCAATAGCTATGTCATTTCTAATTTTTCTTTATGACTTGTAATCACTCTCATATTGCAACTCAGACCGAAACACAAAGGAGAGTGTACGCATAATGGCGCTTATCCTTAGCGTTAGAAGAGAAGTCTTCTAACATTTGGTTTTTCAAAAAGTTGAACATAATTTTTCAAGAATTTCTCAATGACAATTCAAAATCTTTCAAAATTGTGTGTTCAACACTCCATTCCTCATATTGTTTTTCAAGACAATTATTCTACATTTGGTGTCATTTTTTTAAAGAGTCAAAGTTTATTAGGGGAGTTATTTTTCTGAAAAACAATGTTTTTAATGATTGTTGGATACATCATAACATGACAATTCTATGTATTCAACCATGCTAAAAAGTCTTAATAACATCTAAGAGAATAATAATGAATATTAAATAGATTTGAATGTAATAAGATATTAGGAGGTTGAGCACAATTTTTCGAGAATTCTTCAATGACAATTCCTAATTTTCGAAATTTTGTGTGCTCAACATCTATCCCTAATTTTATATGTCATTTTACAACTTGGTAGCATTGTTTTGTGGTGTCAAACATAAGTAAAATCAGGGCGGGGCAAGTTATTTCTTGTAATTCATGAGCTAAGTAAAAGTTTTCCCCATGGTATTTGGTCAAGACAAATTTTCATCACAAAGTATTATGCAAAAACTAAGCTGGAATTAGTAATTAAAAAATAAAGGGAGAAATATATTTAAAATGGATCTTGAAAATAATAAGTGATCTTTATCGACTCAAAGTGCTGAACCTCTTCGAAAAAGGTTTATATGGCAACATCTCATACCCTACAACATCTTATTTCATGACGATTCTGAAGTCATAAGGTGGTAAGGTTAGGTATTTGTCCTATGATCCAACCAGAACCGGAAGGATCTACCCAAGGACACTCCATAGTTAGAAATAGCAGTCCTTAGGTATGATTGGAGATGAATGTGTATAAGGGAAGAATGCCGACTAAGATTGAGCTAACACTGGAACAATCACAACAAGGTGTTAGTAATGACGTCTTGGTAAGCATTGAAGGGGTTGAAGAATTAAAAAGAAATGTATGGATAAAGGGTCTAAAGAAAGTAGCCCTCCCTACACCATAGGCAGAAACCGGGTCAATACATATGCTGTCAGAAATCACAAATGTTTGATTGCTGACATTGAAGACGACAACATGACCTAGTATGCAATGCACTAACCCATACCCAGCCGATTCAGGTTTCTCTCAACAGAAACTTGTCTCATTTGTCACGGAGATACACACGACTTCTATTGACTTTCTCACTCCGAGTTAGTTAATATTGAATAGGTGGCAGTCTGCTCCAGCCTCCGATTACTAAAACCAAAATGCACTAATCGAGTCTAGAGCCAAGAGATCCATAAATAAAATCCAATTAGGACACATTCCATTACTAACACTTGTGAAAATCATTATTTCACAAGTTGTTAAACAAGAGCATACCATTATCCGTGTGAGTGTGCCATAACGATCCGAGTGATTTACTTATGTACGCAATGAAATGGAAATCCCTTCCTGCTTGAGCCAAGCATCATAAACAAACACTGGGTAGGATGACTCTGCGAGATTCTATATGAATCAAACTTGTGTCGAACGAAAGAAATGATGGTGCGATTCAATGTTAATACAGAACCTTGATCTAGAACTGAATCTGACTGCTTAATGAGAAAGATAGTAACATATCTATCACTCTTACTGTGTTGATCCTACTTTGAGACGTTCCGGTAATAGGAATAAGGCAAGCATGGAAAATCAAATAACATCAGTGTAAGATCCTACCTTTGCGCTGGAAACCCTTTCCAGCGAATCTTTGAATCTACCTGATCACAGGTATATAATTTATACTGTATAAACGTTCCCTATGGATCCGAAGGTTGTCATCAACCAAATCCGAAGGAAATTGACAAAGCAATATTCGGCCACACGCCTTTATTGCTAACTTATTTATTTCATGGGGGGGATACATAAAAGAATGGAGATGGTGATGAGCCTAATCCCGCTGAAGTCGGATTCATTACCACATCTCCTGGCTCAAACATCAACGACCTACTATAAGCATCAGGATTACAAAAATCAAAAGAGCTCAAGAATTAAAGACAAAGACTTCCACACAAACTCTATATACAAGATCTTCCTCAAAATATATCAAGTCTATCCAAGGGAGATTGCGTTAGCAGCTTTCAAGATGATCAAAGTATAAGCAATGAAGTCAAGTACACAATTATCGCAAGGGGCAAAGACGATCAAGACGAAAGGATAAAGATTTAAAGATCTCTGGTACTAAAAGACAAGTCCAAAAGACAAAGACAAAGGCTTCAAGATCAAAGATAACAAAACATGAATGAACAAGCCTACACGTAGACACGCCAAAGTACACAAGATCTCAACGACAAAAGCAATCGTCATATGATACTCACGAGAGGAGTGTCACCATAACTCACTTCGGGGGAGATGATTAGCCTCAAAAGTATTGATTCGAACAATGAAATTACGTTATTAATGTATATAGGTCTCAGTTATTAATTTATATACGTTGTAATAGGCTAGAACGGGAAACGAGCTCTTAAAATGTAAGCTAACCGATCACGTAATCGGCGAACGCCATAAGTAATCATGAGCCCGGCCCGTAGAATCACTAAAGACATGAAAGCCTTTTAGTTTTGATACATATACACCTCACCAAGGAAGGTAAGGTGGGTTGGATCATTTGTAACATTTTCATTGAAAAAGTAACTCTCCCAACTTTTATTCTCTTTACTTTCTCTCTCTTGTTTCTCTCTCTACATTTCTTCTCATCATCTCCTAAGCTTAATTTCTTGTTCTTAATATAAAGTGAAGTGATTTCTTGGATTCGACAGACAAGTTATAGGATAAAACTATTTAACATAATTTTGGCATATAATCATATATGAATTGAAGACCAAAAGAGTGAAGAGCATATAAAATAGTAACTAGATATAATGCACAAAGAATTTTTCTTGACAAGAGGGTTAAGTTAAAAATGAACCAAACTTTTGCGTGCAAATACTAGTGTGGCCCTAAGTGCGACAAATTGTAGTAGCGAATATGTCGACACAAGACATGTAAATCTAAAAATAATCCAAATGATTCTGTGATTTAATTTTGCTCAACCAAATGTCCATAATAAGATATTAAGAATTAAAACTTTGACACAAGTAAGAGAACATTATGCATATAATAAAAATGTTTTTTAGCAGATCTTCAACAATATAAATGAAAATTGATTTTCATTTGCTGCCTAGTTGTGAGAAAGGGCGTTTTAGAAAATAATAATTGGGATTGATGTATCTATGTCTAAGATGAAGATTTGCCATTTAGATATATGAATTTGTAAAATTTGCTTATAGACTTTTCTCCCAATCTGTGATTTTTGTGTAAAATAGAAACCTAAGACACAAGAGAAAATTTTTTCTAGTCATCAGGTTGGTGTCACTTTAAAGTCTGGTCGGTCCCCCTTAAAATATCAAGGGGCCGTCCCTTTATGAATTAAGGGGGCCGCCACCTGTTGAGAAAATTTTTCTCAGTATTATTTGAGACAAAACAATTCTTTGATGATTATCATTTCTTTATTATGCCGAAAACTTAATCAATTTGTTCCATCTAATTCCTAGACCCTAGACGATAAAGAATTAAAATGGCTCACGTTTATGTGGTTTTTAGTGTAGAATAACGAGGCTAGTTGTCTTCCGAGAGACGTTTTCTATAGAAAGATATTCCCTATTGAATATTATCGCAAAAAGATAGAGGAGATGGCGAATCCTCACATGTGATTTTTGATTCATGATGTCTGAATGTGATGTCCTACTAAAGGTCTATGAGCCCCTTTGTTATCACAGTGTATTTAGATATGGTCGTCTAGTCCGTAACGCCAAGTCCTACAGAGTTTGTTTCTATCCAGAGGGCTATGTTGACAGCCTAATCCCGGCGCATAATATTCCCTTTATTTATGGAAAACTGCAAGAGCGTTTTACTTCTTCAACATCCAAGAATGTTAATCGCAACATCCCAAAAATGTGCAAACAAGCCACTAGTGCTCTATGATCTACCAGTCATCTCCCACATGAACCAATCCGCATACACTTATTGTTTCTAATGCCGGATCCCTTAGGAATACCATAATCCTAAATGTGTAGTGCCTTTAATGTCTCTAAGAAAACGTTTAACAGCGCTTCTAGGTGAGAGGTATGGGAATCCTCTTTAATCGTTTCACAAAGCAAACACTAAACATGATATCGGGTATAACTTGCCGTTAAGTATAAACACTAACCTATCATGCCTCTAATATTGATTATCTACGGACTCACCTTTCTTCATCCTCGTGAGTTTGGTTTCCTGCTAGACATAGGGGTTTTTATTGGCTTAGAGTCTCTAGTCCAAATTTCTTAAGCATATTCCTTAATATATTTTTGATTGATTAAAAATTATTCCATCATCTAATGTTTTTATTTTGTAATCCTAAGAACAAATTTAGTTTCCCCATCATACCATATCAACCTCATCATGCATGATCTGGCAAAGTCATCACACATTTCTTGACAAGTTGTTCTGAAAAAAAGTCATCAACATGTATTTGGACAATAAGCGGATGGAGTTCTTTCTTTTTATGACGAGCGTAGTTAGCACCATCCCATGGTAATCAAGTTTAATATGAAAGGCTTTTTTAGTCGATCGTACCAAGCTTTTGGAGCTTATTTTAGACCATAAAGAGCTTTCTTAAGTTTATAGACATAATTAGGTTTTGTGAAGTCAATGAATCCCGGAGGTTGTGTCACGTAAACCTCCTCATTGATAACACCGTTAAGGAATGTACTCTTCACATCCATTTGGTATAACTTAAAATCTAGTGCACAAGTATAAGCTAAAAGTATTCTTATGGACTCTAGTCTAGCTACGGGTGCATATGTTTCATCATAATCAATTCCTTCTTGTTGAATATAACCTTGGGCGACCAACCTAGCTTTGTTTCTTGTTACAACCCCATTTTCATCGAGTTTATTTCTATATATCCATTTTGTTCTTATAATGGTCATATCCATGAGATTTGGGACTAGTTCCCAAACATCATTTGTTATAAATTGATTTAGTTCCTCTTGCATGGCCATTACCCAATTTTTATCTTTTAGTGCCTCATTTATATTTTTAGGTTCTATTGTTGAAATAAAGCAAAAGAAATTGCTTTTCTCTTGAGCTTGCGACCTAAGTGTTCTTTGATTTAGATTACCAATAACATTTTCTAGGGGATGACTTTTAGATTCTTTAATGTTTATTATTTGATTATTTTCTAATGAAATGTCTTCAAGATCATTGCCTATGGTTTTTGTTTTACTAACCTCAATAGCTTCTTCTTCGACTAATTCATCATCTTCCAATGTTGATGTTTTAGGTGGAGGAGGAGTCTCATCGAAAGTTATATTTAATGATTCTTCTACTTTCATTGTTTGTTTGTTAAGTATTATGTAAGCTTTACTATTTTGCGAATATCCTAGGAAAACACCTTCATACGACTTTGGGTCGAACTTGGTTAGGTAATCTTTTGTATTAAGAATAAAACATTTACTTCCGAATACTCTAAAATAGTTAAGGTTTGGTTTCCTTCCTCTTAACAACTCGTATGGAGTTTTTCCCAAAATACGTCTAATAGAAACTCTATTAATTATATAAGTTGATGTATCGATCGCATTGCACCAAAATTTTTGAGGAATGGATTGTTCATTTAACATGGTTCTACTCATTTCTTGTAAGGTGCGATTTTTTCGTTCTACTACCCCATTTGATTGTGGAGTACGAGGAGCGGAAAAATTGTGAGATATCCCATTTAAATCACAATATTTTCCAAATTGTACTTCATTATCAAATTCCCGACCATGATCCGTTCTAATTGATACAATAGAACATCCTAATTTGTTTTGGATCATTTTGCTAAATATTTCAAATTCTTCGAAGGCTTCGGTTTTATTTGCTAAGAATCTAGTCCAAGTGTATCGAGAATAGTCATCTACAATTACTAAGGTATAACGATTTCCTCCATAGCTTCGTATGGCGGAGGGGCCAAACAAATCCATGTGAAGTAGTTCTAAGCATCTAGTTGTTGAGACTATATTTTTGGCCTTGTGACTTACGTGAGCTTGCTTTCCAACTTTGCAAGCATCACAAAAATGTTGGTCGTATTTAAGTTTAGGTAGATTTCTAACTAATTCTTTAGACGCTAATGATTGAATTAGTTGCATATTAGCGTGACCTAATCTTCTATGCCATAGTGTGGAATTTTCGTCTAATGTTGCAAGGCATATTTTGTCTTCCGGTTTATTTCCTAGTTTCATTACATATAATCCTCCTTTCCTAATTCCTTTACCTATAACTTTTTCGTTTTTGATTATTTCGCTATCGTGTTCGGTAAATATTACTTTGCACTTATTATCACATATTTGACCTATACTAAGCAAGTTATAAGTTAAGTTATCTACGTGCTCAACATTTTCAATTATTAAGGAGTCTTGAGAAATCGTACCTTTGCCTATGATTTTACCGCGTAAGTTGCTTCCGAAAATTACGTTACCTCCGTTGTATGCTTTGTATGAAGAAAACAACTTTCGATTACCGGTCATGTGTTTTGAACATCCACTATCTTTAATCCATTCATCGGGTTCCAAGTTTACTCCTAAGCATATTTCATCGGGCGCTTGAGCTACAAGGCAAGCTTCATCTTTAGTCTTTTCCACCTCATCTTCTCCATTGTCGCTCCATACTCCTCCAATGAATGCTCTTTGATCGGTGTTCTTTGGCGGCTTTGAACATTCTCCAATGAAATGATTTGGGTCACCACATCTAAAACATTTTCTTTCACTTTTATCATAACCATCATTTCTACTTCTTTGGAATGTTTTTCTATCGCCTCGTGGTTGTCTTGCAAATCTTCCTCGTCTCTTGAAGAATTTCTTGAATTCCTTTACGGCCATAGCATACTCTTCGTCTTCACTATCGGAACTTGAGCTATCTTCATCACTTACTTCCTTTTTCACTTTTAATGCAAGTGATCTACTTTGTTCTTTCTTGCCTTTAACCGTTTCTACATCTTTCTTAATTACTTCTTCATAAACTTTCAAGTTTCCAATTAGTTCGTCAAGAGATAAGGTTGTTAGATTCTTTGATTCTTCAATCGCCGTGACTTTCGCGCGCCATTTTGGATGTAGTGCCCTAAGAAATTTCCTAACACAATTCTTGCTAGAAAAACTTTCATCAAGTGCTTTTAGACTAGTAATAATAGTGTTAAATTTAGCAAAGGCATTATCTATTGATTCCTCTTCCGGAATCATAAATTGTTCATATTGTTGAACAAGGAGATCTATTTTGTTAGCTTTGACTTGATTATTACCTTGATGAGTGATTAGTAAAGTATCCCAAATTTCTTTTGCGGTTTGACACATAAAAATTCTTTCGTATTCTTTACGTGGCAAAGCATTATAAATTACCATTTTAGCTTCATTATTTTTTGCAAGTTTCTTTTTAAGATCATCATCTTGTTTATGAAAAGATACAATTTCATCCTTTTTAGTTTCGGGATTAAATTGAATAGGAGGAAAATCACCATCGGTAATAACATGCCAAAGATCTAGATCTTTTGACTTCACATAAGTTTCGAATCTATTTTTCCAATAAATAAATCCATCACTTTCAAAAAGTGGTGGTCTTTGCATAGATTGCCCTTCTAAATATTTTTCCGATTCCATAGATCGATTCAAGTTTTAAAATACAATTTATTTTAAAAATCTTGTTTAACGTGGCTCTGATACCAATTGTGGAAAACTAGAAGGGGGGTTGAATAGTTTACCGCTTTTTAATTTAATATTTAAAATTTGTTTATAAAAACTTAGATTCGACTTTTTGTGAATTCAATACTTGCACAATATGAACAATGTAAATATGTAGAAGTAAATAAAAGATAAGAGTTGGAAAGATCAAACCGCAACACAAGGATTTATAGTGGTTCGGTTACGAAGCTCTTCTTCGGCCTACTCCACTCCCCGAGCACCAAACTCGAGAGTTTTCTTCACTATGTCAACAAGCTCCCTTATGGCGGAGAAAACCGTACACAACGTTGCTTATATCAATTTCCGACACTAAGCTAGATGTCGAGTTCTAATCTTAGCTAGAACCAATCTATCACAACACAACTTCACGACTAGTTCACGACTTCACAACTTCACAACTACTTCACAACTTCACTACACAACTTATCTTCACACCTTGATCACGACTACACAACTTCTTCAATCTTCACAACTTCACACCTTCACAACTTCTTCTCACCACACTACTTATATCACAACTATCTAACACTACTAAAAAGGATCACCAAGATCCAACTATACTTACAACAATCACCAAATCCTAACAACTACACAACTTTACAAGATTTACAAAAGATTTACAAGGTATGATATGGATGCAACAAGATTGCAATATGGATTTTGGGGTGTAATACTTCTTCACTAGATGATGGAAGTATTCTTCTCTTGCACTTGAGGAATTGAGCTTGGATCACTTGGAAACAAAGCTAAATGATTAAATGATCAAAGGATTTTAGAGAGGATATGTGGGCTGTTTTAAGCAGAAAGAATGAGTGCAAAAGGTGAGAAAAATGTTGGGGAATAGTCTAGTATTTATAGGACAAAAAGGAGGAGCGGGGTCTATGGCCGGCCCCCTTAAATAGGGTGTCGGCCCCCTTAAAAAACAAGTAACTAGATTGATTATTCTACAATCGCACAAAAAAGTACCTGCTCCCCACACCTCGACGCGATCGCCGCAAAAACTTAAATTTAAAATCTAGAAGGCCACAACTTTTAACAAATTTTATACCTAATTAATCACAAATTTTAAAATGAAAATTTTAGGAAAAAGAAAGAATTGAATTTTTTAACTATTTTTGAATTTTTATAAATTTCTAATGTTATTGAATTTTTCAAAAATATAACTTTTTCTAAAAAATTAACACTAAATTTTATTTTTATTATTCAAAATGTCCTAATTTAAAAAGAAATTATTGCCAAATAGAATTAAAAAATTTCAATATTTGTCTATTTTTGGATTGATTTTTATACAGAAAAGTAATTCTCTAAAATCTATTTTAATTTCTAGAAAATACAAATCAAATTGGAAAAATAAGGAAAAATAGTTTTTAACAACTACAAAGGTGCAGAAATGTATTGGAACAAAAAGCCCTAAATTTTATAAACTAATTGTGACCTAATTTTATCAATTAAAACTAAAAACCTAATTTTATAAAACTAAATTCTAAAATATTAAATCTATTTTATTATTCTAAGAAAGACAGGGTAGGAAATGCTTTAAAAAGGAAAAGTATAGGGTAGGCTGTGGGAAACTTTTGAGAATTTTACACTATAGAATAAACGGAGTGCCCCTCAACTATGAGAAAATACAAACAGACCCTTACGCTTTGCTTATTTTTGGATTATTGAAAAAATTTGAGATAATTAGCAAAAACATAAAACTACCAAACTCTTATAAGAGCTTATTCTATCAAATTTAATGAATAAGCAATATGAATTTTAACAACTATATAAGCTGGACATATAAGCATGAATGTTTCAAGTTACAGTAAGTAGGGGTTTAGAATGCTTTTTGGATTTTGGCTTTTATGAGCTTGTATTTGATGAAATTAAGACAAAAGAAGCTTATTGAGGGCTTAAGATGTGTATTAAAGGAATTCGAACATAATATTTAACCTAGTGTTAACAAATATTAGATAGATCAAATGAAGATGGAACATGTGGCAAGATTTACTGAAACTGTTTTTAAGCTTTTTTCAAAAAAATTTAATTAAACTAGAACAGCTTATTTTTGAACTTTACAAGCTGAAATTTGGACAATCAGCTACACTAACTACCTTGAACTAACCTAGGTATAATGGTTTTTTACCAATTCAACTAGAAATTTTTTAAACTTCAAAAGGAATTAATGGCTAAATATCAAACTGCTGCTATTTGTTGTTGCTGTTATGTTTTGTTGCTGGTGCTCAATTGGCATGGCTCTCAAATTACAGCTAAACTTTAGAACTAATCTCTTCACTAAAATGATCCTAACGTGGTGAACACAAACAACCTTCATCTATAAATGCTTTTTAAAAAATCCTTATACATCTAAAACTCTTTTATGCTGAAATTTGCCATGGTGCCCAAAATGCCTAAATTTTTGTACTCTAATCTTTAAATTCTAAAAGTTAACCTATAAAAACTGTTTAATACTTAGTTAATTGTCCTAGCTCTCAGCAAATGAAAAGATTTGACAGAGTTAGTCAGTTGACTTTTAAGGAGTCAAATCATACTAAATCCAAAACACTCCCTTAGCTAACTGTCATAACTAAACTTTTCACTTAAAATATGTTTAAAAAGCTTAAACTCCAATACACTTTTATATACTACTGCTTAAAAAAAAACAAAACTGAAAATAGTGAAACTATTTTTGCTTTTAAATGCCCTAGCTTATGTAGAAAATTAAGTAGTTTCTCTACTAGATTATCTACTACTTATGAAAAGAAAGAATTTTAAGAAATGGAAAGTAGAATTGATCATACTAGAACAGAATTAAAACTAAAAATACTTTAGGCTAATTAAGCTAAAAGTACGACAGGATTAATATAACGAGGATTAAAAAAGAAATATGCAATGTAAAATAAGCTATGATTGGCTAATATGATAATAGAAAGTGAAAACCTGAATTTGTGGAATCTTCTTCACCTAGACATCCAAGTGTAGAGTCTAGGTGATCCTAAATGGCACCTTGCCTCTAAACCAGCTTAATAAGCTAAATGAGCTTATTATCCTTTTAGCTTCCAAAATGAACACAACACAACTCAAGTGATCATGCTTTGAATGAAAATTGATAAGTTTTGAGTAAATGAATGCTTACAAACAGAATTTGACTAAAGTTGAGCTTATGAAAAGCAATAAGCTCAAATGAGCTTATTTAGAGCTTATTTGAGTAAAATCGACTTAAACTTGAAAACAAAAGATTAAGAAATGTGTAAACTGAATTGTATTGCACAAATGGAGAAGTACAAGCTGGAAAATAGAAAGTACAAGATGAAAGAACAAGAGTACAAGTACTGAAAGCTGTTTGCTAAAAACTTGAAAGAAAATTGCTTAAAATTGAGAGAAAATACAAAGTGAAAATTAAAACACAAACAACCACCGAAAAAATGAAACCTATAAGTCCTATTTATAGAGAATTGAAGAAGAAGGATGAGGAATTCTCGAATCTTCCATTGAAACTCAGCCGTAGATCATTTTTGATTCACTTATAGCCGTTTGATTGTGTTGATGAGGTGTTTAGACCAATCAGGGGTTGACAAGTGGACGAAATGACGTGGAGAATGATTAATACGAGGTTGTATTGAATGTAGAGGAGCGGGGAAGGAGAATTTGTGAAGTTGGGTTTGTTAGCGAAAATGGCGGGAAAAGTTGTTGAGTTGGTTAGGGGGAAGTTTTACACCGCGTATTCTGTTTGAATGTTTGAGGTAATTGCAACAATGGTCCCTGCGTTTGCCCCGTCCAAAGTGTAGTATAAAACAAGTTTGGAAATGACAGCATTGGTCCTTGTGGTTTCTATTTCCATTTTTCCTTTTATAATCAACTTTCTCACTTATGCAAATTTGGTCCCTTGAACTTCAAAAGTCTAAATGAGTCTTTGAAACTTTAAGAACTTGTCACTATTAGTCCTTGTCTTTATTTTGGGTTCCTTTCTTGCTGTATCGGACTGATCCGGCTTTTGATTGTCTTCATTCCTCACTCTTGACTTGTCTTTTCCGTTTCCTTGTCGGTTTTTGACTGTTTTTGCTTCTTTTTGTCCTTTTTATCCTTTCCTGCACAATTATCACAAAAGCACACATTTTTCTATTCTTTTGGCATTTTCTTGGCTTTTATTTGGCAAAATCCCGGGTAATTTTAATATACAATTAAGCATTTATCAAAGACATATGAACTGGTGGAAGACGGATCTGTACTTTACATGGGTGATGATCATTTCGCTCCTGTTCATGGAAAAGGAAGTGTAGTGCTGGAATTTAGTTCAGGAAAATCTATTACTTTGTTTAATGTGTTGTATGTTCCAAAACTTCGTAAGAATATATTTGACTATTTTGCATAACTACACGAATTCTTGTATGATACTAAACCTTCACACACAAAACTCTTCAAAAACTAATGTGTCACATTTAATGCTATGACTAATTTTAGGAATTGTTACAATCAAATCAATCACACACGTTTTAAACAGCTATTTGACTTTAATGCTATTGAAAAAACATCATCCTTATTCTACACGGCAGTCAACCTTTTACACTTACATTTTTCAAATCTCTCCTAAAAATCAGCTACAATTAACCCAATGTCATTAAAATCTTCACCAATTAATGAGATGATGTGGATAGCAACTATTGTACACAACCCAATAAAACTTCTTTTGTAAGTCAAACCAAAAAATATATACCGACTTTTAATGACTCAATGAAACTTCTCCAACACACACCCGTTTCATCGACTCATTCCTTCTCCAGCTCAAGAAAGTTTCAAAACCCCTCTATAAGACTTCATTTCATTATTTACCAGATTTGAATTCAAATTTGAAGAATCTTTATACGTGACCTTTGTTTCGCAGTAAATGATTGCGTGTTGGCCATGTAACCTGGACGATTCAAATAAGGTCTAGAAAAGGCGTCCCTGCATACACTTTTTGGAGGTCTGGTTGCAGTGTTTGACCTATTTGAATAAGCAATACGAGGCGTGCTTCGAGTGGTTTATGAACACTTGTTGTCTTTGAAAGTAAATCCCCTTTCTAGATCTTGATAAGGTCACGCCTAGGAATTGCCCCAGTGGCCCATAAGGTCCATTCCCAGCTATTTTGGCCCTCATTGGTATGAATTCTTTTATAGAATCATGTGAAGTTGAAAGTCGCTTGCTTATGGATTTCACTTCTCTGTCATAGATCAAACCTCTCTTGGTCATATTTCAAAGTGAACACTTACATGAATATGAACATAAAAAATCACTCATTATTCTTAGAAAAATGAACGTAAAGTACATAAAAGTGATCTTACAGTGGGATTTTTTGGTGTCTGACGGATTTCAGGTTGAACCCTATGATCTTTGAACGAACGATGCGACCCTTTTCAGATCGAACTAGCCAACTGAGGCTCTAAGCCAAGCTTGCATACGAATAGAGTAGTAAGTTACTCCTTTTTCCTAACAACGAACCCTTTAGACAAGAGCTTGAAATTTCACTAGTCCTCTCAATGCCCTCAGGGCCCTTCTTGCCTAGAAAGTTAAACAATACTACATTAGACCAAAACAAAATACTCAATAACTAGTGAAGGAAACTACTTGGTGACGAAAACAGGAAAAGTAAACTTTTGTGGTCAAAACCATTCTTTAACGCACATATATACACCACTACGTTTAAACTTGACACATTACGAATTTATGATCATCCACATGTTTACATTTTAGGTAGTCACAGATGCATTCTTCGAAAACAAAACGTGACACCATTCAATTGTCAAATGTTAACCATAAACATATCTATCCCCTCATTATAAAAATTAGAAGACGTAATTCTTAAATCTCTAATATGTTGATGTGTACTCACATTTCTCTGAATCTCTCTCATTTTATCTTCAATTTCATTTTATAAAGCTTCACACAATTACACACACCAAAAAATCAAATGTTCTTCTAAGTTTCTACCACACCATTAATCGGTTAAAGCTATGACAATTAATTACAACAACTTCCATCATATCATGAAGTTCCACGAGTTCCATAATACAATATGTGGTCATGAGTAAAAGCCAAAGATAACTGTACAATTATTCATTTAGATTTTATGACTTTAACTAAAACCCCCAACCACAATTTATCCAATACATACAATCTGAGTGTTAATAGAGTCTCGCGAGCAGCAGCCACAAATGACTAGGGCATACATATTTTATTAAATTATCATTTATGCTCATCAGAGCGTTTGAGCGTTTTACATAAAGAAACACTAAAAAACTATATTAACTGGTAAGAGATTACCATACATTGGTTAAAACATTGAGAAATCAAACAACTTAAAAACTAGACCAGGATTTCTTGTAGAGAAATCCACGAATTGAAGCTCAGCGAACATACACGAATAAAACAGTGGTCAAGCGAAACACTAGTCTATAAACTACAGCACAACCCACAAACTCACAGAATTATGCACACATAAAAGGTAAATAAAAAGACTTTGCTAATAACAATTGGTTGTAAAAAGAGCTCACATAAAGTATATATCTATGGACTAAAATACAACAACTAAAATTACAGATAAAAACCAATAAACGTTGCAATAGTAAAATGCCATTTTTTGGGATTTGTTTCTTGAATATATAAAGCATTCTCTAAAAATTAACCCATAACATACTTCGCTTTAATAAGCTTTAATCTAAACACTATAATAATTTGACAAAAAGAAAAACAAGAGAACTTACCAAACGATGACGTCTAGAAAGACTGATTGAATCTAGTGGCGAGCCCATTTTTTCCATGCCACTAAATAGAGTACCCATGCCGTCACTCCGTAAGTCTGACAACATGCCACCGTAGCTTTGCGCCAGCTACAGCCGCGTCTCTGCAGCTACAAAGCGGTCCCCCCGCAACAGCAATTGCTATGGTTATTGTTGTTTCTTTTTCCGAGCAGACATGCATGACCACATCTGAGTCTGAATCATTTTCATCGTCACCCTTTGTGATTGGATCATCATAGATTTACCAAAGCACCATCTCTCTTTGTTTTACGCATTACTAGTTATCCTTGATTATTTCATTATCTTTCTTCATTCCTAATACCCTCAAACCACTTTAGAAACTATGCACCAAATCTTCTTTCTTATCTAGCTCAAATAAAAGCTATTTCATGTGATTGTGGGTTGTTTGATATCTCTATTCTAAAGAGAGTGATATGGTTTTAATAGGCCATAAGTTCTTTCACTTGCATTCATTAACAACGCCTGCACTCAAGTCAATCAAACATTAATTGACTAAGGCATCTATGCAAATTCATTCCATAAATCACATGCACCAAACTAAGAAAACATAAATTAATTATTATAGGTAAGTATTTCTATACAAATGAAAAGTGAAATAAATACTCAAAATATTCGAAAAGTAAGTTGTTGATTATAGATTAAGAGATAATATCTATACACTAACAAAATGAGGTTTTAAACAAGTCATCTAAGCACGAAAATTAAATACATCCATTAATATTATTCCTAAAATAACCCTATTGTACAACACTATGCAACAAACTAATAAACAATTTCGGTAAATAATCATCAAAAACATATTAACAAATCACCTCCTTAATTAAAGAAACTTTGATGGTAACATAATGAGATCCGTGTAAAAATACAGAGCGTAAGAATATGTACATTATTTTGAAAAGGGGAAGTCAAATAAGAATTTTTGGTATTCATTGAATGTTATAATGTTGATCATTACACCCAAATATTGTATTTTTGTTAAATGTCAATTTCGGTTTCAATAATTATTTTTTAAATCATAATCATGGAAAGTTGTAAAACCTTAAAACAAATATATAGCTGTTTCCATCTCATTCGTTGACATAGTTATATTGATTAAGCAAGATCTCGGTACAAAACCGAAATTGATGTGTTTGAAACCGACTTTTGAATCACTTCTATCTATTTTATATAAATAATAACAAGCATTTTACAAGCATTTTAAGCACGTTGCATTTGGTGAATCCTATGTGTCGTGCTCTCATTAAGTCTCATATTTAGAAAATACAACATACATATTCATATTCATAATGCATTAAAACAGTATTATTAAGTTAAATGCATTGAAAAAGTATTATGAAATTAAACAAAGAAATCGATTGAAAAAATATTATTAAAAGGGAATATATTTGACTATTTTGCATAACTACACGAATTCTTGTATGATACTCAACCTTCACGCACAAAACTCTTCCAAAAACTGATGTGTCACATTTAATGCTATGACTAATTTTAGGAATTGTTACAATCAAATCAATCACACACGTTTTAAACAGCTATTTGACTTTAATGCTATTGAAAAAACATCATTCTTATTCTACACGGCAGTCAACCTTTTATACTTACATTTTTCAAATCTCTCCTAAAAATCAGCTACAATTAACCCAATGTCATTAAAATCTTCACCAATTAATGAGATGATGTGGATAGCAACTATTGTACACAACCCAATAAAACTTCTTTTGTAAGTCAAACCAAAAAAAATATACCGACTTTTAATGACTCAATGAAACTTCTCCAACACACACCCGTTTCATCGACTCATTCCTTCTCCAGCTCAAGAAAGTTTCAAAACCCCTCTATAAGACTTCATTTCATTATTTACCAGATTTGAATTCAAATTTGAAGAATCTTTATACGTGACCTTTGTTTCGCAGTAAATGATTGCGTGTTGGCCATGTAACCTGGACGATTCAAATAAGGTCTAGAAAAGGCGTCCCTGCATACACTTTTTGGAGGTCTGGTTGGAGTGTTTGACCTATTTGAATAAGCAATACGAGGCGTGCTTCGAGTGGTTTTTGAACACTTGTTGTCTTTGCAAGTAAATCCCCTTTCTAGATCTTGATAATGGTTACGCCTTGATTGCCCATGTGGCCTATAAGGGTCCATTCCAGCTATTTTTGGGCTCTCATCGTATGAATTTTTTATAGAATCATGTGAAGTTGAGAGTCGCTTGCTATGGATTTCACTTCTTGTGTCATTATCAAACCTCTCCTGGAATATTTAAAAGTGTAACACTTTCTTAAATGAATATGAAACATAAAATCACATTATTCTTAGAAAAATGAACGTAAAGTACATAAAAGTGATCTTACAGTGGATTTTTGGTGACGGATTTCAGGTTGAACCCTATGATCTTTGAACGAACGATGAGCCCTTTGAGATCGAATAGCCAACTGAGCTCTAAGCAGAGCTTGCATACTGTATAGAGTAGTAGTTACTCTTTTTCTAACAACGAACCCTTTAACAAGAGCTTGAAATTTCACTAGTCCTCTCAATGCCCTCAGGGCCCTTCTTGCCTAAAAAGATAAACAATACTACATTAGACCAAAACAAAATACTCAATAACTAGTGAAGAAACTACTTGGTGACGAAAACAGGAAAAGTAAACTTTTGTGGTCAAAACCATTCTTTAACGCACATATATACACCACTACGTTTAAACTTGACACATTACGAATTTATGATCATCCACATGTTTACATTTTAGGTAGTCACAGATGCGTTCTTCGAAAACAAAGCGTGACACCATTCAATTGTCAAATGTTAACCATAAACATATCTATCCCCTCATTATAAAAATTAGAGAGTACTTTAAAGTCTTATATGATCTGTACACATTTCTTGAATCTCATTTTATCTTCAATTTCATTTTATAAAGCTTCACACAATTACACACACCAACAAATCAAATGTTCTTCTAAGTTTCTACCACACCATTAATCGGTGAAAGCTATGACAATTAATTACAACAACTTGCATCATATCATGAAGTTCCACGAGTTCCATAATACAATATGTGGTCATGAGTAAAAGCCAAACATAACTGTACAATTATCCATTTAGATTTTATGACTTTAACTAAACCCCAAGTACCCAACCACAATTTATCCAATACATACAATCTGAGTGTTAATAGAGTCTCGCGAGCAGCAGCTACAAATGACTAGGGCATACATATTATTATTTATTTATCATTTATGCTCTTCATATTTTGTTTTACAGAAAGAATTAAAAAACTATATTAACTGGTAAGAGATACCATACAGTGGTTAAAACATGGAGATAAAAACTATAAACTAGACCAGGATGGTTGTAGAGAGACACGAATTGCAGCAGCCAAACACAATAAAATGTGGCAGCCAAACAAAGTAAAACTACAGCAGCCACAAACTCACAGAATTATGCGCCACATAATGGTAAATAAGTTTTCTAATAACAATTGGTTGTAAAAAGCTCACATAAAGTATATATCTATGGTCTATAAATACAACAACTAAAATACAGATAAAAACTAGAAACAAGCAAGTAAACTTGTTGCAATAGTAAAAATGTGTTTGGGATTGTTTCTTGAATATATAATGCATTCTTAAAATTATCCCATAACTTATTTGCTTAAGTAAGCTTTAATCTGAAACTATAATAATTTGATAAATAAAAAAAGAGAACTTACCAAATGACCTCTATAGACTGATTGAATCTTGGTGGCAGCCCATTTTTCCCTGCCACTAAATAAAGTACCCCTGCCGTCACTCGTAAGTCTGACAACAGCCACCGCAGCTTGTGCGCCAGCCACAGCCGCGTCTGCTGCAGCTACAGCGGTCTCCGCAACAGCAATTGCATGGTTATTTTGTTCTTTTTCCGATGCAGACATGCATGACCTCATCCGAGTGGAATCATTTTCCACCGTCACCCTTTGTGACGGATTCTTCATAGATTTTCCAAAGCACCATCTCCTCTTTGTTTTAGCATTACTGTTATCCATGTTGCAACACCCCCAAAATCGGACTATGCAGCGGAATGGTAACATTGGGGTGCTACGTTAAGTACAATAAACAAGATATAGGAAACGACCAAAAATGGACGTTTTAAGGAAATATTTCATTTAATGCCATAGCAAAATATCAGAGTTAATACATTAGGTCCCATAAGTTTTTGATGTCATAAACATCCAACATACATTTTAATTAAACATAATCTCAAAAGATGACTTAAGTTTTATGTAAGATAAAAGTTGCATATAATTTAGATAAAACACAGAATCCGTCTTCATTGATATCCGCCACGGCTCCCCTTCAGTCTTCATACCCTAGGACCTAAAATTTACATGCTAAAAGTCAACACAAAGGTTGAGTGAAATCATAGGTTTATCAGTCATAGGTTTATCAGTATAAAAAAGATCGGACCACAAGATCGAAATAATAGTAGATCTCAGCGCAACGCATTCATAGATCCCAAAATGAATTTTATTATTTGCAGCTAAGCACATGACACCGATAAGCCTTATCTAGATTTGTGCCCAATCAGAAAGATAGGATGCATTGCCCACCTCTATCACCTCTCATGTTAAATGCACCAGATCAAACAGTGACCCAAGTAGAAGTGTGTGGGGATAGTCAGTCCCGATACAGATCTATCCATAACACTAGCGCTCACTATACTAGCATTAAACGGTTTCTGATAAATAGACTTCACGGCAATAAGGTAACTCATAGGCATTAATTAAACAGCATAATCTGGATAGCATACACTTTGTAAACACTTTGAAAACACTTAAAAAAACACTTGTGTCCAATAGTAAAACAAGCAATGTAATTCACCCCGTAGATTTTGTAAACAATCTTAGCAAAAAAGGGTGCTTATGAACTCCCTTGAGTGAAATGGGAAATTCTCACAAGTATTCAAAATAGAAAAGCGTCACGAAGGAAATCCAACGGCAAACCACAATCCAATAATAGTCCTTATAATACTATACACTTGATTATTTATAGGTCGTATAGCTCATCATACTATCGTTCGGGCTATCATAATTAAGAGGTCGTGTAGTGAACGTATGAGGAGCTAGGACACTTTAAATCGTAAATCCAACAACTCATCGATACGCCACCCCGAAGAGGCCTCATTATGAAACTCCCTAGTAATATAGTACTTTGATTAATACCACATATAGGTCTATATAGTTCAATCACCATCTAATTGTTTTGGTAAAATTGTGTTTAATAAGTAAAAACGTTTAAAATTGCCTCTTTAGTAAGAACGACATAACTTTCGCGTTTTAAGCCTGATTTTAACGTTTCTTATGCCCACGCTTTCGTATTAAGACGAGTTATCATAAATTTACACCAGACCCTAATTTATTTAAAATCGTATTTGTTGTCGTAAATGTCGTATTTTATTCGTTATAGCTCCGTTTTTAACGATTCTTTCGAGTACGATCTCGTAATTAAAAGTTATATCATATTTTTGATGTTTTAAAAATATCACTTTCTGTAATGAATCGTAAAATTTTATAAAAATAGTTTCTTATAAACAAGTATTCCTCGACGTAAACTCGTTAACTAACGGTATCTTTTTCGGTTATAAATCGGTTTTTTCAAGTTACTTATCAATTTCTTGGAATCGTCATGAAGGCATTAATTTATCTATAATGTTCAAACTACTGTAATGAACACGAATCATTAAACATCCCTTTTATAAAACATTTATGTATACTTTTATCAAACCTTCTTAGAAACCTTAAAAACCCTAATTTATACAAAATCATGTTTAATCACTTAAACTACATGTCAACATACTATTAAATCCATTTTTCCATGATATATATCACAATATGACATAAGAAAAGTGTGTAATTCCCTAACATAAGTGATACACACTTTAAGCATATGTTAAAAAAAGTCCTAAGTGGTGATTTAGCCATAAAGAACATGTAACACATAAAATCATGATAAATAAAAGTATGAAGGTATTAAGAAGACCTTAGGAAGGATGTATGTGATGAGAAATAAGTGCTAAACCCGTGTTTAGACTCAAAACCAAAGCTTACAAGCTTATAAACCCTAGATTAGGTTTGAAACCCTAATCCTTCCTTTTTCTTCCTTAATCTTTGCAAATGATGATCCAAGGCTTGTAAATATTTTAGTGTGTCTTAGGATTGATGTGTAAAGGGTTGTATAGATTGTAGAAAAATTTTGTATGGTTTGTTTATGAAGGGTAATTGAGCCGTGGGTTTTGGCTTGGAAAAGGAGAGAAATAAGTTGATTTTGGTAAGTGAAAAGTGTAAGTAAATTCACATAAGAGTGCATGTATTTATAGGAAAAGGTTTTAGATATTTGTTAGTTAGCCAAGTTTGACTAGAAGACCGAAGGGGTGGGGAGTCTTGCGTGGATTCAAGGAACAATAAAGGAGGGAAACAAGGTTTTTTAAGGTACTTAATTTTGTGTTCCCTATCATGGGAATCATCCCATAGATATAAAGGGAATGTGTTCTAGATTAAATTTTTCTTTCTAATTAAGTTTTACTTGTTATTTATAAAAAGAGAGTGTAAGTGATTAAATGAAAATTGTGTAGTTTTTATTTTAAAAAGTTAAACTTGTAAAATTTTTTGTTATCTTGTACATTATATAATATTGGATCGTGTATATATATATATATACATATCCTAAAGTTTTATACACTTTGATTATTGTATAAAGAACCTAGGTATTGTTGAAGCGAACGTTAACTTTTTACCGGTTTCGGAATACACCTAATTGATCCATTCTTATCGTGGAAACGTAAACGCTTTCACTAAGCCATGAAAATAACTTGTGATAATGTCCTTAATAATTATTCTCTACAAAAATAATTAATTAACCCTGCTTAGACTTAAATAATAATTTGTTTTGGCGACCGTTTTTACGTTGATTGTTGCATTTTTAGTTTACACTATTTAACTATCGATTAAAATAAAAGCGACACGCGTACGAGAAAAAACATAAATAGTGAATTTACAAATAGCATCGTACATGACCTAAAACTATGGGAAATTTACAGATGTCCTTCCCCATGTAAATGAGCCTTGTCCTCACACGGCTCAGATTGCGACATTTTAGACGAAGGTGTACGAGTCCGGAGAAAAGGTGCGGATATTTCATTCGGAATTTGGTCTTCTCGTTCCCAGGTATACTCAGCTCCTTGCCGAGAGTTCCAACGAACTTTGACTAATGGAATTCTTCTTTGCTTTAGCTTCTTCACATCTCGTTCCAC
This sequence comes from Tanacetum coccineum, assembly GCA_026074375.1. Lineage (NCBI taxonomy): Eukaryota > Viridiplantae > Streptophyta > Magnoliopsida > Asterales > Asteraceae > Tanacetum > Tanacetum coccineum. The sequence continues at coordinate 50,858 of BQNB010032959.1, forward strand.
ACGAGCAAGAGGTCTCTATCATAACACAAGATTATCATCAATCTCGATCACTCATCCTCTCAAGCACCTGAACACATCTGGCTCAGCTAAGCATTTCTTGAGGTTTGACACATGAAACGTATCGTGAACACAACTTAATTCCTGGGGTAACTTCAGCCGATAAGCCACCGGTCCAACACGCTCGATGATTTCAAATGGTCCCACATATCGTGGTGCTAGTTTTCCTTTCTTACCAAATTGTACCACTCCCTTCCATGGAGATACCTTAAGTAACACTCGGTCTCCAACTTGGAATTCAAGAGGTTTACGCCTCTTATCAGCATAGCTTTTCTGGCGACTCCTAGCCGTCTTTAATCTTTCCTTGATTTGAACAATCTTTTTAGTCATTTCTTGCACAATCTCTGATCTAATAAGCTGACTTTCTCCAACTTCAGTCCATATCACGGGGGATCCTACAGTTTTCGTCCCTTACACAGAGCCCCGAATGAAGTGCACACTTAATGCTTCGGTATCTGTATTATAGGAAAACTCGAATCCAATGGAAGATGAGTATCCCAACTGGCCACCAAAATCCATAACACAAGTTTGAAGCATATCCTCTAGCAATTGATATAGTACGCTCACTCTGACCATCGGTCTGAGGGTGGTAAGCCGTACTCATTCTATTCTCGTTACCCAACCTTCCTGAAAAGCTTGCCAAAAGTTGACGTGAATCGCCAACACGGTCCCCTGAAATGATTGATACCGGCACACCATGTCTCGCTACAATCTCATTGGTATAGATCTTTGCTAATTTCTCCGTCTTGTAGTCTTCACGAATAGGTAAGAAGTGAGCCGACTTGGTTAATCTATCCACAATGACCCAAATCGTATCATGCCCACTGCTACTTTTAGCAACTTTGTGACAAAGTCATACGTATCTTTTCCATTTTCCACTCAGGATTTTCTGGTTGAGAAGAAATCCTGAGGGATTCTGATGTTCGGCTTAATCTTTAGAGCACGTAAGGACACTGCTAACATACTCATCAATGTCTCTCTTCATACCAGCCACCAAATAACAGTCTCTCAGATCATAGTTACAGTCTTATCCCAGCACCCGGATGTTACTGAATACTAGAAGTAGGAGCATTCATCCATGATCAATTTTCCTTACACCACCACTTATTGGAATCCAGATACGATCAAAGAAGAAAATTTCACCATCACTCGTTGCTCAAAATGCGTTTCAAATCCTCTTAGCCACTCAGTTGGCTTTGAGATCCTTGAAGCTTCGCTCTGTGCTCTCAAAATCTAGTTTTTAATGTCCAGAATGAATAGTAATACTCATAGCACGTACTCGTCTTGGCTTAAGTCTTTCTTTCCTGCTCAAGGCATCTACCACCACGTTCGCCTTGCCCGGGTAGTATTTGATCTCACACTCGTAGTCACTGAGTAGCTCGATCCACCGCCTTTGGCGCATATTTAAATCCTTCTGGTCAAATATGTACTGGAGACTCTGGTGGTCAGTGTAGATAACACTTTTCGTCCCATAAAGATAATGTCTCCAGATTTTAAGAGCGAACACCACCGCACCCAATTCCAGGTCATGGGTGGTATAATTAGTCTCATGCTTCTTCAACTGTCTTGACGCATATGTGTAGGTTCCCGATTACCACTTCACTTCATAACACGAATCATACGGATCGATTCAAGAAAATAAGAAAGGGAGAGATGGTGTAGAGAGAGAAGAGAGAGAGATTAGAGAAAAAAAGATTTTAGAAATTAGATATTTGTGATTTCTTAGATATTTTCTTAGGAAAATATCTATATATATATATCCCTACGACGCGTGGGATATTTAACTAGGACCCGGGCTCGGGTTTTGTTTGGGATTAAACCCGAAACA
>BQNB010032960.1:0-15000 GCA_026074375.1 Tanacetum coccineum
AATTCTCTTTACAGCCAAGAGATGTGATGTCTTTGGTGTAACTTGAAATCTGGCACATGAACATACTGCAAACATGATATTTGGCCTAGATGTTGTAAGATACATTAAAGATCCAATCATAGATCTATAGATATGTACATCAACATCATCAGCATCTCCATCTTTGACTAAAGTCTTTTCCAAATCAACTGGAGTTGAAGCAGACTTCACATCAGTGTAGTTGAATTTCTTCAAAATCTCAGCTACATATTTATCCTAACTAATAAATATTCCATCTTCCTTCTGTTGTACTTGTAATCCTAGAAAGAAAGTAAGTTCTCCCATAGAAATCATCTGAAACTTATCCTTCATGAGCTTCTCAAATCCAGTACACAGATCCTTATTTGTAGAGCCAAAGATAATGTCATCAATTTCTTGATAAACAATGTCTGATCTATCTTCCCTCTTTTAAAACCATTGCCCATCAAATAGTTAGCCAAAGTTTCATACCATGCTCTTGGTGCTTGATGCAACCCATAAAGTGCCTTGACCACCTTGTAAACTTTGTCTGGATGGTCAGGATCTTTAAATCCTGGTGGTTGATTAACATAAACCTCTTCCTTAATAGTTCCATATAAGAAAGCACTCTTCACATCTATTTGATATACCAAAAAACCCATAAAAGTAGCAGAGGCCAAAAATAATCTTATTACCTCAATTCTTGCCATATGATAAAAAACTTCTTCATAGTCTATACCTTCTTCTTGTCTATGACACTGTGCAACCAACCTTGCTTTATTCCTAATCACGATCCCTCTTTCATCTTTCTAGTTTCTGACGACCCATTTTATTCCAATGGCCCTCTTTCCAATGGGCAAATCCACAAGTATCCAAAACTATTAGAGTTTGAATTACAGAAGTTCTTTCTGCATTGCTTCCACCCAAGATGAATCAGATAGAGCTTTAGCAATGCTTGTAGGTTCAATCTGTGATAGGAAACAAGTATTCAAGGTATCATGTGTTTTTTTGGTTCATACACAGCACTGAGAAACCCTTGTTTAGAAGTAGTTTTTGTCATTCTTCTTGTCTGAACAGATGACATCACATCATTAATCATATTTTCAATTGGGTGATCTTTATGAATTCTTGTATTGGGAGTGGTTGGAACTGAATCAACTTCTGGTTCATCTTCATCACTAAAGAACTCAACATGAATGGCTTTAAGTGTATGACTAGCTCCCATAGTGAACATGTCTTTAGGGCTATCTTGATCATATGAACTAGCAGTATTAATTGATGGACCAACATTGTTAAGTTTAAAACGATCAGTATTAACTTTAGGACTGGCAGTATTAACATGTTGCCAACAATATTAATTTCTTTAGGACTGCTATCATCTTCATATTTGCCTTTTTCATCATTCTCATTATCTGGACCATCTTCAATCTACTTTTGATCATCAGCAACAGATTTTGGTTCACCATTATCAACATCCTTAGAAGGTGAATCAAAGTGTGAAGCATCTTTCCAAATTAGCATCACAATGCAATCTTGACTGATTTCTTCTAATGTACCTGCATTAAGTTCTCCTTGTGTACATGCAGATTCATTAATGATTGTACATGCAGCAACTGGTACATAATTCATAGATTAGGGTAGAGAATCAATATCAAACAACCACTTTGGACTATTCCCTTTTATCATAGGCTTATTCTCTAAAAACCCAATATGCAAGTTTTCTTCTACCCTCTTAGTTCTAGTGTTGTATACCCTAAAAGTTTTACTACTCAAGAAATATCCAACAAAGAAACCTTCATCCCTTTTGCCATCAAACTTGCCTAAACTGTCTAAAAGTATTAAGAATGGTAACATGACATCCAAATGGTCTCATGAAGCTTAGAGCTGGTTTAAAACCTCTAAAAAGTTCATAAGGAGTCTTGTTATGAAGCTTGACTACTAAGACCCTATTATGTACATAGCAAGCAGTACTAACTGCTTAAGCCCAAAATGTAGTAGGTAACTTAGAGTCAGCTAACATTGTTCTAGTAGCCTCAATTAGTGTCCTATTCCTCCTCTCAGCCACACCATTCTACTGAGGAGTCCTGACTACACTATATTCCCTCTTAATACTTTTTTCTCTGCAAAAATCATCCATAACTTTATTCTTAAACTCTATTCCATTATCACTCCTGATTATTTTCACTTTCATATCCACAAGGTTTTCTATTTCTATGATAAAGTTCTTAAGAATCTCATTGGTTTCATCCTTAGTTGTTAAAAAGAAAACCCATGTAAACCTGCTATAATCATCAGTGACTACTAATCAATACTTCTTATGCATTAAACTACTCATAAAGGTTGGACCAAACAAATCCATATGAAGCATAAACAAACGCTTAGTAATTGGATTCAGAACTTTAGACTTACAAGAAGCTCTGTGTTGCTTCTCTTTAAGACAAGCAACACAGGTTTGGTCATTTTCAAAATGTTTTGTAGGCAATCCTCTTACAAGATTATCCTTAACAAGCTTATTTATATTCTTAAAATTAATGTGACCAAGTCCTATGTCAAATGCATTGAGTCATCTAATGTATGCCTTTGCAACGAATACAAGAGTTTAAACTCGCTTAAGGAACAATGGTATCCTCATATCAAAACTGTACATATTGTCCTTTCTATGGAATTTTAAATAACATCTGACTTTCCTCAGCGAACTTAAAATTAGGAGATAAGACAAGACATTCCGTTTCATAAAAAGGACCATAGTTCTTTTTGTCACACATCTTGAGACACAAAAAGTTAAAATCTAACTCCATTGACAAAATATACATCTTCAAAATCAAGGCTATCAGTTTTAAGTGTTCCTTTACCAGAAATTCTACCACCATGTGCTCCTCCCCCAAATGTAACATAACCTCCATCAAATTCATTGAAATATGAGAGATAAGCTATGTTCCTAGTCATGTGCCTTAAGCATTCACTGTCAATAAATCATGTATCAAATCTGAGAGATAAGCTATGTTCCCAGTCATGTGCCTTGAGCATCCACTGTCGACAAATCCTATATCATCTTGTTGTGGCTTGCCCTGCACATAAAAATAAGGAAACTAGATTCCTTTGGGGACCCAAGCCATCACTGACTTGGATCTGCCTCGTACATCAATGTAATTATGTTTCTTCAAGGTGATTGATGCCCTATTAGGTTTGGTAGGTCTCCAAACCCAACATGCTGAGGCCTTTACATCATTTTCCTGATTAACCCTAACAGCATTAACAACTACAGAATTTGGCCTAGCAGTTTTAACTAAATTTGGCCTAGCAGTATTAACTACTTGTGGCCTAGCAGTGTTAACTGCTTGTGCCTTGGCAGTATTAACTTTATGTGTAAATCTTTTGTTAGATAATGTTGTTTTAGTTTAAAAGGGTCTTCTTACAGTTGATTGTGCTATTTTTGGAAAACATGACATTGGTTTAGCACTAAAAACTGTAGATTTGGGATGAGCAGTATTAACTGTCATGGCAGTATTAAAAGTTTTTAGGCTAGTTTTCATTAAAACTGCTCTTGGAACCATGTTCCTTTGAGCATTAGGGTGAGTTCTTTTGGTAGTATAGTTGTAGTTCACCCTGTTATAATTATTCCTATATACATCCTTTCCCATTGATGGTATTTGCACTGAGCTTGTACTTGATTAAAAATCCCACAAATAAAGCAAGCTTTGTTATACATCACAAAAACACTTCCTAGTTGATTGGAATTCTGCCCATTCCAATTCCTTTGGTTCCCCCTAGGAGTTTGTGATCTATGCATCTCAACATACCTAACTGACTTTTTAACTGGTTTTTCATGATTTTTAGGTTTGATAGACTCAACAAAGCTACTTGTATCTTTTGATACTTGTTCTTTTACCAAAGAGTTATCAGAATTTTACTTAGAATCATCTGATTTCTTATCACAAACAACATTTAACTCTTTCTTACTATCCTGAGAACCATACCCTTTGAATTCAGGCTCTTTGAATTCATCATGACCAGAATAAGACAGATCAAGCTTTTTAGGTCTATTATAGATTAAAGGATGAGGTGGAGAAACAACACTATACCCCAAATGCTTTTTACTTTTGTCAGTTATCTGACTCTCTAATAACTTGTCTAGGTCTTTTGAGGTTTTATCAAATTTCTCAATTTTAAATTCAATGCTATCTTTTTCTTGCTTAACTTTTTTAAACTCACTTTTATGCACATTTATTTCATAGTCTTTGCAAGCTACTTCTCTTTTAAGAACTGCAACTTCTTCACTAAAACAAACCTCATTCTTTCTATATGTGATAAGTTGTTCTTCTATTGTTGCTAAACCTCTTTTATAAGTAGCTGCTATAAATTCAGTTTGATTAAGTTTAACAATCAAATCATCACACTGTTTCTTAAGAGTTTCATAGTTTTTCAGACAAGTTTTTGAGCAAGTTTTATCATTATATACATCTAAGTCTGAAAACGTTATTAGATCCATGTTTGTCTGAACTTGTTCTTCTGCCATGTCACTCCAGTCAAAGCCTATACCATCTATAGCCAACATTGCCTTTGAAGATGTGTCTTCATTGTTTCCTTGCTTCCTAGTGTTGTCTTGATTTCTGAATTGACCCTCCTTGTTCTTTGGTGCTCTACACTCCCTGGCAAAGTGTCACATCTTATGACAGTTGAAACACCCTACCTTGGATTTATCATACCCAGTAGTATCATTAGCATTAATGAAAATTTTCTTGCCTGTCCTCTGATAGTACCTCTTTGCTCTCATACTTAGCAGAGAGAGCTGCCACTTCAGATCTATTGCTTCCAGATCATCTTCATGAATTTGCTCTAAGTCTTGCTGTAGGAGATTAGAACAATTGGGATTCTCAATCATGAAAGCATACACAACATTATCACTAAAGCTAGCAATACTAACTTGAGGACTAGCAATGTTAACTTTAGGGCTAGCAGTACTGACTTCATATGCAGGTATAGTAGTATTAACATCATTAGTACTGCTATTGCTTGGAGCAGTCTTAAAGGCCAAGTTTTGAGGACCACTACTTGCACCAACAGATTTCTTTACACTTTGTTCAACAAACTTAAAGTTGTTGTACAAATCATCGATGCTCATTGTTTCAATTTCAGCCTTATTCATCCATACTACAACATAAGTATTCCACTCAGGAGGCAAGCTGTTCAAAAATTTTGTTGGGACTTAAAGACTTCAAGATGATTCCTAGAGTTACTGCTGCTCAGGTATACATTAGTGCTGTCAAGCATAACTTATTACTGTTGGTGATACTAATAAAAATTATGCTAAGTAGTTAGTACTGGTAGTATAAAGTTACTACTGCTAGTTACTATTGTCAAGTATAAGTTAGTACGGTTAGTATTAAGTTATTGTTGCCTGTTGAAGTTAAGATTGTTCAGAGTTGAAGATTGAAATATATGCTAAGTATTTAGTGCTGCTAGTGGTAAAGTTAAGACTGCTAGTACACAGTTACTACTGTTAGTATATATTAGTACTGCTAGTACTAATGTTACCACTGCTTATGTTTATTAGTGTTATTGGTACAAAAAGTTTATGTTGTTGGATTACAACTGTTAGAAGAATTGTTGTTGTTAGAGGATGAAGACGAGTAAAGAGATAAAGATTACTTGGAGACGAAGATTAGAAAATAATTATAGAATATATTATATCAGAATATTCTATAAGTTTATGTTTATCTTTAGTATATGTTGTAAGCCGACTATGACTCCTTAGTCTATAAAAGGAGGCTCTAGGGCATTAGTTGAGATACAAGTTTTCATAGTTGTCAACTCGATTTAGAAAAGCTTCAAGGTTGTAAAACCTAGTACTAGTGAAGAGTACTCATATTATTCATCTAATAATATTGGAGCGTTTGGTTATATCTTTGTTCATTCACAATTACTGTTCTATTCATTATACTTCTAGATATTAAGGTGTAGATTTTGCATACACTTTAGTATACATATAAAGTTTCTACAACAAGTTATTTTGAATTTATCCAAGGTAATTTAACTTTAGACAAGCTAAGGAATCGATCAAGGATTAGGATCAACAAGTGGTATCAGAGCTTTACTTTGAGAAACTTTGATCTAGAAGTCATGGAATTTGAATCTGCACAAAGTAATACTACTGCTAAGCTACCCATACTCAAACTAGGTGAGTATGAGATGTGGGTGATAAGAATTAAGCAGTACTTCCAGGTACAAGACTATGCTCTATGGGAAGTCATAGAAAATGGTAACTCGTGGGTATCTGTACCACAAACAGCACAAGAGAATGGTACTTCAGTTACAAAGATGTCAGTGCCTGTAACTGCTAAAGAAAAGACCAATAAGAAGAATGATGTAAAGGCTAGAAGCTTGCGACTCATGGACCTTCCCAATGAACATCAACTTACATTCAGTCAGTACACTAATGCTAAAACAATTTTTGCTGCCATCAAAACACGATTTGGAGGTAATGAAGCCACTAAGAAAACACATAAGACACTTTTGAAACAACAATATGAAAATTTTAGTGCATCAAGCTTAGAATCTCTTGATTCTATCTTTAACACGCTCCAGAAGATTGTTAGTAGGCTTGCAATTTTGGGTGTGGTCATCACTCAAAAAGACTTAAATTTAAAATTTTGAACAGCTTGCCTCCTGAATGGAATACTCATGTTGTAGTATGGATGAATAAGGCTGAAATTAAAATAATGAGCATCGATGATTTTTACAACAACTTCAAGATTGTTAAACAAAGTGTAAAGAAATCTGTTGGTGTAAGTAGTGGTGCTCAAAACTTGGCCTTTATGACTGCTCCAAGCACTAGTAGTACTGATGATTTTAATACTGCTATACATGCATATGAAGTCAGTACTGCTAGCTCTAATGTTAACACTGCTAGTCCTCAAGTTAGTACTGCTAGCTTCAGTGATAATGTTGTGTATGCTTTCATGATTAAGAATCCCAATGGTTCTAATCTCCTACATCAAGACTTAGAGCAAATTCATAAAGATGATCTAGAATTAATGGATCTGAAGTGGCAGCTCTCTCTGCTACGTATGAGAGCAAAGAGGTACTATTATAGGACAGGCAAGAAATTTTTTATTAATGCTAATGATACTGCTGAGTATGATAAATCCAAGGTAGAGTGTTTCAACTGTCATAAGATGGGACACTTTGCCAGGGAGTGTAGAGCACCAAGGAACAAGGAGGGTCAATTTAGAAATTAAGACGACAATAATAAGCAAAGAAACAATGAAGATACATCTTCAAAGGCAATGTTGGCTATAGATGGTGTAGGTTTTGACTGGAGTGATATGGCAGAAGAACAGGTTCAGACAAACATGGCTCTAATGGCGTTTTCAGACTCTGAGGTATACAATGATAAAACTTGCTCTAAAACTTGTCTAAAAAACTATGAAACTCTTAAGAAACATTGTGATGATTTGATTGTTAAGCTTAATCAAACTAAATTTACAGCAGCTACTTATAAAAGAGGTTTAACAAGTTTAAAAGAACAACTTATCACATATAGAAAGAATGAGGTTCTTTTTAGTGAAGAAGTTGCAGTTCTTAAAAGAGAAGTAGCTTATAAAGACTATGAAATAAATGTCCTTAAAAGTTAGTTTGAAAAAGTTAAGCAAAAAAAAGAGGGCATTGAATTTAAAATTAAGAAAATTAATAAAGCCTCAAAAGACCTAGACAAGTTATTAGGGAGTCAGATAACTGACAAAAGTAAAAAGGGTTTGGGGGATAGTGCAGTTCCTCCACCCTATCCTTTAATCTATAATAGACCTAAAAAACTTGATTTGTCTTATTCTGGTCTTGATGAATTCAAAGAGCCTAAATTCAAAGCTTATGGTTCTAAAGTTAGTAAGCAAGAGTCTAATGTTATTTGTGATAAAAAAATCAGATGATTCTAAGGAAAATTCTGATGACTCTTTGGTAAAAGATCAAGTATCAAAAGACCCAAGTAGCTTTGTTAGAGACTTCACTTAATGTGAAATAGAAACATTTTTCCCTATTGATAAAAAGGTAGAGTTTGTTCAAACCTAAAAATCCACGAAAAACCAGTTTAAAAGTCATTATGTATGCAGAGATGTATAGATCAACAAACTCCTAGGAGGAATCAAAAGAAATTGAATGGACATAAGTCCAATCAACTAGGGAAGTGATTTTGTGATGTTTAACAAAGCTTAGCTTTATTTGTGGGAGTTTTGATCATGTGCAGGCTCATTGTAAATACCATCAAAGGGAAAGGATGGTATATGGGAATAATTATAACATGGTGAACTACAACTATACTACCAATGGGACTCACCCTAATGCTCAAAGGAACATGGTTCCAAGAGCAGTTTTAATGAAAACTGGCCTAAAACCATTTAATACTGCTAGGGCAGTTAAAACTGCTCATCACAAATCTTTAGTTTTTAGTGCTAAACCAATGTCATGTTTTTCAAAAATAGCACAATCAACTGTAAGAAGACCCTTTCAATCAAAAACAATATTATCTAACAAAAGGTTTACCCATAAAGTTAATACTTCCAAGGCATAAGCAGTTAACACTGCTAGGCCAAAAACAGTTAATACTACTAGGCCTAAAGCAGTTAAAACTGCTAGGCCAAATTCTGCAGTTGTTAATACTGTTAGGGTTAATCAGGCAAATGCTGTAAAGGCCTCAACATGTTGGGTTTAGAGACCTACCAAACCTGATAGTGCATCAATCACCTTGAAGAAACAAAACTACATTGATGCACAAGGCAGATCTAAGTCAGTGATGGCTTGGGTCCCTAAAGGAATCTAATTTCCTTATTTTTATGTGCAGGGCAAGCCACAACAGGATGACACATGATTTTTTGACAGTGAATGCTCAAGGCACATGACTGGGAACGTAGCTTATCTCTCAGATTTTAAGGAATTTGATAGTGGTTATGTTACATTTGGGGAAGGAGCTCATGGTGGTAGAATTTTTGGTAAATGAACACTTAAAACTGATAGTCTTGATTTTGAAGATGTGTACTTTGTCAATGAGTTAAAATTCAATCTTTTTAGTGTCTCACAGATGTGTGACAAAAAGAACTATATCATGTTTACTCACACTGAATGTCTTGTCTTATCTCTTAATTTTAAGTTGCCTGATGAAAATCAGATACTTCTTAAAATTTCTAGAAAGGAAAATATGTACAGTTTGGATATGAAGAACATAATTCCTAAAGAGAGTTTTACTTGTCTTGTTGCAAAGGCTACATTAGATGAATCAATGCTCTGGCATAGGAGGCTTGGTCATATTAATTTTAAGAACATAAATAAGCTTGTTAAGGATAATCTTGTTAGAGGATTGCGTACAAAACGTTTTGAAAATAACCAAACACGTGTTGCTTGTCTTAAAGGGAAACAATATAGAGCTTCTTGTAAGTCCAAAGTTCTGATTCCAATTACTAAGCCTTTGTTTATGCTTCATATAGATTTGTTTGGTCCAACCTTTGCGAGTAGTTTAATGCATAAGAAGTATTGCTTAGTAGTCACTGATGATTATAACAGGTTTACATGGGTTTTCTTTTTAACAACTAAGGATGAAACCAATGAGATTCTTAAGAACTTTATCATAGAAATAGAAAACCTTGTGGATAAGAAAGTGAATGAAAGTATGTTAAGGATAATGTAACTAGTAAAATGATATTAATGATTAGTACTTGGCCATATTAGGATGTTTAACATGTGTAAACATAGATAGAGATGGCATTGGTAGGGTGCATGAAGCTCGTTTACTTTAGAGACTGCAAGTTACGTTTTGCATAATGGAAAAATTTTCCTGTAAAAATTATGGTATATATATAATAGATGGATATTACATTGCAGTCTATTTAATAGATGGGATAGTTTACATTGATGAAAATTGCGGTTTTTATAGTCTCCCTCCACTTAAAATGAAATCTCTCTGGAGATTTAGTTGGATGTCAGAGTGGTGTTTGAAAATAGATGTGGATATTTGACACGAACTTGATCTTCGCGTTCCTATGTAAATTATGGTCCTCTTTTAGAGTTCTATCTTACTTTGATTATAGGAATACGACTTTGTTTCAGTTGCTTGACTTCTCGATCCATAATCTTCACTGGTTCTTCTACAAAGTTGAGTTTGTCATCAAGTTGAAGCTCTTTCCCATCATTTTCCAAAATCTATAACACAGGCTCGAAGCATGTCTTCGAGTGTTTGAATGGTCCTTTTACTTTGTCCATCGGTTTTGGGATGATATGCCGTACTCATGTCTAATTGAGTACCCAAAGCACTTTGTAATGATTTCCAGAATCTGGATGTGAAATGACTATCACAATCCAAAATGATAGATATTAGCACGCCATGCTAAGAGACTATTTCTTTGATGTATAACCTTGTAAGGGTTTCCATACAATCTGTCTCTCGGGTAGGGATGAAGTGTGTAGATTTGGTAAGGCGATCGACAATGACCCAGATTGTGTCTTGTCCGTTTGATGTTTTGGGCAGTTTTGTGATGAAATCCATTGTGATTCTTTCCCATTTCCACATAGGAATCTTCGATTGTACCAATAAGCCGGATGGCTTCTGACTTTCTGCCTTAACTATAGAACATGTTAAACATTTGCCAACATATTCAGCGATGATTGCCTTCTCGTTATGCCACCAATAAAGTTTCTTAAGATCCTGATAGGCTATACTTGACTAGGTCCCCGGGTGTCAATGGAATTTAATTTTTTGGAATAATATAAGGACTCTCATCGCCTGATCAAGTTTTCTTAGATAAAATCCCAAAGAGTGGTAACAGCTTTGGTTCTTAATACAAGTGTCTCTGTTCCTTCAAGACTGTATTTCAAATGCGCATAATCCATTCCTCTTAAAATTTTTCAGCTTGATGTTTTCTTCTTTGGAGCTTAGTTAAGCTTTAAGATTTTTTTGTGGATCGGTTATAAGTTTGGATGAAGATGAAGATGGTCATAACTAATGATTCTAGACTCACGAGGCTGGTTTGATTTCTGTTTCCTTCCGGCCTTTCAGGCAAATGCTATGACATTTTGCAACTTTCCAGGATGAGTGTAGCGGAATTTCACAATCGTAATCTACAAGTAATTCTAGCCAAAAACAGGCGGTTGTCTCCATGTTCAATCTTTCTGATCTCAGGATATGCTGAAGAATGTTTCCATGTTCATGTGAACACATTACATTTGGTGCTTACAAATAGTGTCTTCTAAGATGTTTAAGAGCGCGAACACAACCTGGCTCATAATCGCGGACCGAGTTCATGCGTATGTAGAGTCTTTCTTCATGGCGGTTTGAGTTTGCATCGGGATTCATATGCAATAAAGTGTTCGTTGCATTAATACACCACTCCCAGACCTGAGGAGAGGCATACATATGTAAACAACCCAAATCATCGTTTCCTTCTAGTAATGCTAAGTATTTGGAGCTTTTGTGCCCAACATTGGTTTTGTCTAGTAATTGCGAAAGCGACGTCATAGATTCTCGCCCCAGAGCATATACTTCTTGTTTTTGATTTGGGTGGTTAATGTGTCAGTCAAAGTTTCCCAATCTTCGAAAAACCTTCGGATGATTGCGGTTAGTTGCAGGGCGGCAAGTCCTAAGAATTGACGTATTTCTGTGGGTGTAGTAGGACATGTCCAATTTCTTAACTGCTGACATATTTGGCGGGGTCAAAATGAAGTCCTTGGAGGCCTATCAGAATTAAGTTGTCCATAGAAATTACATGATATGTATCCAGAAATCACATTTGGAGAACTTGGCATATAATTTCTCCTTTTTGAGTAATTATAGGATTATTCTTAGATGATTTGCATGTTCTTCTTTGTTACGACCAGGGTAGATAAGGAATAGCAGCGTGGAAACACTTTACACAAATTTATCCAAGTTGGTTTACACACACGTTCATGAGATCCATGAATACAGAAGGTGCGTTTAGTTAAACCAAATGGCATCACATGAAATTCATAAGGTTCGTATCTTGTTCTGAAAGCATTCTTAGGAATATCTTCATCCCTGACTCTCAGTTGATGATAACCTGATCTCAAGTTGATCTTTGGGAGTAAACACTCAAACCTTGAGTTGTTAATAAGTCATCGATCTTGGGTCATGGAAAAACCGCACCCGGACCCGTTCTTTAAAAAGCAAAAAGTTATAAAAATGACCCTACGAAAATTTTTATATTTTTCCTACAAACTATATGACTAAATAAAATTTTCTAAAAAAGAAAAATATTTTTTTGATAATTTTTGTATTTTTTATGAATTTTTTAAACTTTTAACGAAATTAAATTATAAAAAATACTAAACGACTTTGAAAAATTCTGAAAATTTTTCCTAAAATACTAGACACTAAGATTAACCTACGAAAAATAAGAAGCTAAAAATTGGCTTATGAATAAGCCCGCAAATAAGCTGTAAACAGCTTATGGCTTAATAGCCAAAAACACCCTTAAATACCCTGGCCCTTGGGATACTAACGTAAAAGTCCCAAGGGCGCAGCGGTAAGTGTGTGTATAAAAAGAGAGGTGTACGAGGGTTGAGACCCGGGTTCGAGTCTTGCTCACCCGGGTAACCCCTTGTCTCCTTTCTTTTTTTTTTTGAAAAACTTTGTAAAACAAAGTTGTTAAGCTTTTGGAGCTTAACAACTTTCAAAACTACAAGTTTTCGCGAAAGCTTATAAATAAGATAAAAACAGCTTTTAAAACGAAGAAGCTTAACTAGCTTATTAAGCCAAATAAAAAATGGCATAAGTATTTGGACACTTGGGACACTTCAGTTAGTAGGATTAAAAAGGCTAAAAGAATAAGTACGTATTCCTAAGTAAGCATTAAAAAGCTAAAAACTAAAGCTAAATAAGCTTAAACAGGTTAAATTGATAGAAGCTTAAACTAAGCTAAAAAGGCTAAAAGGCTTAAGTCTTGGGTTGTTTACACAAAATAAGCCAAGGAAAAAGGAACATAAGCAAACACAGCTTATTACACCAAACAAAATAAGCTAATAGGAACACAATTGAGCAAGTAAATTAAGCTTAATAAGCCTAGAATGAAAATAACTACACTAAAACTTAAGCTAAAACAGTCAAAGGGCAACTTATAGCTTAAAAATAAGCTATCTAAAGAGCTTTTCAAGGGCTGAGATTTAGAGGGCTTATTAAGGAGCTTATGGGCTCACAAAATAAGCCAAAATCTTGGGCTTGAGTTCACTAAAAAGCTAAGAAAAGGAAGCTTAAAATCACCCCTTTGCACCAGGGGAGATTAATGCTAACACAAGGGCTTATATTTGACAGCTTTTTAAAAGCTGTCAAATAAGCTCAAAATTAAAAGGTAAGTTAAAACAGCTAAAGTACACTAGCAAATGGATTTGTGCACAAATTTTTAGCTTCTAAAACACTTATAAACCTGCTGAATTTTTAGAGTGAAAAAGGGCTTTTGCTTTTTTAAAAACTGACACTTAAGTCTTGGCTGTTTTTGACTCAAAAAGTCAAGTGACACAAAGGCTTGTGACAGCTTGTTTTAAACACACAAAACACTCTTTTTTGACACTAAAACTTAAGATCCCAAGTGCTTATCTAAATAAGCACTTGTAGCTTTTCTTAAAATCCACAGTTTCAAGGGTAACTTAAAAAACTTTGAAAAACATTTTTTAAACTTAAAAAACTTTTAAAAACAGCTTTAAACAAGCTTATTACTTAAGCTAAACCTAACTTGAGACCACAACCCATACCAAAAACATTTTTGACCCGTTTTTGTAGTTAACCCAAACACTCCCTTAATTTTGAAAAGTGGTTTTAAAATCTATAAAAACTGAAGTAAACTAAAGTTTTAAAAGACTAATAGTACTTAAGCAATTCAAGACTATAAAAAGATAAAAAGCATATCAAATAAGCACTTAAAAATGGAAAATAAGCTAGGACAGAAATAAGCACTTTTAGACAGTTTTCAAAGCTAATTGCATACAATGAAATGAAAGGCATTAAAAGGCATATTTAGACATTAATAAACACTAATAAGCAAAAAAAAACAGTAATAAGCTAAAAAATAAGCTATGCTACAGTAATAAGCAAAATTTAAAAGGAATTGTACCTTTAATCCTTTGCTCAAAAAGGATTTTTGGAGACCTAATAAGCTCTAAGTCCTACCCACAGCTTATAAATAAGCTAAGACTAAGCAAAACCCAATAAGCCTTCCAACTTTGCTTATTCATCCATGCTTGTTTCAATCCAACAGTAACTTTGCTTTTCCCTTTTTTTTTGAATTTTCCTTAAAAGTTTTTTTTACAAACAACAGATTATAAAATATGCTTTAAATTGAGAGCTTAAAGATTTTTAAAAGACACTTGAAACTTAGAACACAAGTAAAGAAAACTTAACTGAATTTCATTAAAATGAAGTACAAGTACAATTAAAACACTTTAAACTGAAAATTCAAACTTAAAATACTAAAAACTATTTAAAACTAAATTTAAAAACTACATACTGCCACCATGGGCTTTACAATGCTTAAATAGGAAAAAACGACTAGGGTCTTCTTTCTTGGTCTTCTTGCAAGTTGTGCTTCTTTGTAGACACACATTTGAAGTGTGTTTGTTTTGTGAGTGAAACAAAGATGCAATCCTGGCCTTCAATCTTTCTTGGTTCCCAAACCTTTGATCCGAGCCATTGGTTATAGCATAAATATTGAAAAAGGTGTGGATTGCCAACTTGGCAATGGCAACATGTGACAAGGGAAGGTAGTGGAGGAGGGGGTGATGCTTATCCAGGGGTTTTTCGAGGTGGGGGGATAAAACGGGTATTGTTTGGGGAAGATAATCACTTGGCGGGAAAAGTGGGTTTGAGAGAGACAGAGTGAAAGTTTGTGGGTTTGACAGCTTTGGTCCTCCAAAGTGTGTTTAGTTGTTGCACCACACGTCCTTGTGGTGTTAAAGGTTTGGGGACTTGGCAGTTTAAGTCCCCAAGGGTTATAAGTGGAGTTGCACCCAAGGTCC
>BQNB010032960.1:17500-20496 GCA_026074375.1 Tanacetum coccineum
AATATTGTGATTTTACATATGTCTCTTGCGTATAAAAACTTGTTTTGCCTAAAACAATAATTGCACATATGTTTTTTGAATACATTATTTAATCATTGAAATTTATAACAAAAAACATAAACATATAAATGTAACCTCTAAATTTATAACAAACTAAAACATATATACTATAAAAAATTGATATAAAATGAAATACAATTCAAGTTCAAATGTATCTTTTTAAATATAGATTTGCATGTCATTCAAAAACATGTGTGCACTCCTCCAAGAACATGCATGCACTCTTTCAAGAGCATACATGTACTCTTCCAAGAACATACATGCACGCTTCACTTTCTCTCCAAAATCGCATCGTTAGAATATATGAGTAGTCTTCCAAGAACATATGTGCACGCTGCGTTATCTCGTCAAATTTATTAGATTATATGTGCACGACTTTCGAAGACATACGTGCACATTTTTTGTTGCACATTTTTTGTTGCACATGATCTTCAACTACATATTGAGGAGAACAATTACAACAGATATGTGCACTAATGGTATCTATAATTAAGCCAAACACATTTAATACAGTTTTATAGAAACAATAAAATGAATTATAACCACCGGTGGGCTGGTACCTCCCTTGTGATATGTTCACATGAAAAATGAGTGAGCCAATATAAATTGTAACATAACAAGTAAACACAATTATCCCCGACAAATTCCCATGTAAAAAATAAACATACTAAGAGTATGACTACTAGTCATCATCATCAGTGCTTACAACTTCTAAAAAATGATAAACACATATGTACTACTTGACTATTTGTTGTCATCAGTATACAACTTTTCATAAAAAAATTCTTACGACCTTGAAACGATGAACACCAGAATATTTTGACTAAAAAACTACAACATGTGTGCAAACAACATAACCTACAACATATGTGCACACATCATGACATGCTTAACGTTCAAAACAAGTTTTTAACTGAAAACTACTTAAATAACAGTTGGAAAGGAAGGATAAAACTACAACATGAACATAACCTATATCAATATTTTGACTAAAAACACAACCAGTCACATGAGTTAAGATTATTTAGTGATATTAATTTTTTATCTAGAAACCCATAAAGACATACAACTTACAAAATTACAGAAGCATCAAATGGAGATAGATTGCTTACGAGAAAACACAAAAGTTGAAAACCACCACCAATACATAATTACTTTGCATACCCACCTAATTAACTAATCTAAAAGAAAACGAAACCAAAGATTAGAAAAATTCGTATTCAAAAACGAGAAGGCAAATCCACAACCTATAATTAATTACAAAAATCAATTTAAAAGAAAACTTAGATAAGTTAGAGTGCAAGAGCCAAACCGATTACAGATCTAAAAGAGATTCTCGGATATGAACTATTACGGATCTTAGCCGGATCATTTTATTTTTTGTGAAATCTGGTGGGGCATTTTTCTGGTTCGTCTTTGGTAGGCGACCAACACAGATCCATTGTGACAATCCGTCAATTTCAGGTCGTTATTTTATTCTCGAGTATTAAATATATTTTTCAATTCTATGATGAGATATGAACTCACGACTAACCGGGAGACTTTGGGCTTACATTTGTAATTTAAGTAATGTTTATGAAGAACCGGCGAATCCTACGTAAGCATCGACGTTTATATTTTTAAAATGCCGTAGAAATATTTTTATTACATTCGTTTTTATTTTTCGTATCTCGTACTATTTTTACTTTTTATGAAAAACGACTACAAACCGTACCTTTTTAAATATCAGACTTTGAAAATACCCGCCTTAACAATTAGTGGGACAAGTAGTAAACTACTTATTCCACTAATCTCACCATGCAAAGGGTGACAAAACCAAAGTGGGGAGGTGTCCACTTTGTGTTTAACCTTGCACCAAAGCTATACACTTGGCATTTCTCTCCTAAACCCATATAAACTAACTTTGACCATCAACACACTCACACACAAGTCATTTATAACCAAAATTCTGCATTTGCTCTCTTCCTTTCTTGTTCTTGACGCCACATACACACTCACACAAACACTCATTTCACAAATTTTAAAGATCAAACAATGAGCACACTAGTGAATATGACTACCTAGTGTAATCCTTGCATTTTTGAGGTGATTTAAAGAGGTTTTAGAGAAGGTTTTTATACAAGTTGGGGATGAAGCTAAACAAGTTTTTATCAAGTTTTTGGGTAGTAAAAATGGTGATCTAAAAAAATTTGGGTGAAGATCAAAGTTGGAGTAGAAAGGTTATATTGTTTTTTTGATCAATTGATCATTCTCATCATTTATTTGGGGTAAAACTCTAATTTTTTTCATTATTGATGTATTTTTTATTTCCTTATTGTATATTTAAATGTATGATATATGATGATCAAGAGGTGAAATTGTCCATGAATGCATAGATCTAGGTTAAAAATTGCTTAATCAACTTTTGAAACTAGCTAGAAATCACTAAAAAATATAGGATGATGTTAACAGTAAGTTCTGGAATTTTGAGTAACTTTGAGAGTTGATTTGAATACTCTAAGTTGTAGACAAATGTCTTGTGATCATGTAGCAAATTGGATCCCCATTGGAATGTAAAAATTGAGTAAGGTATGGACAAAACACTAAAACTAGTGAATTCTGACCTTGCTATACAGATGGCACAAAAAGGCATACTTACGTACTGAGCTGGTTAAAAAGTTAAGACTATGAGACCTAGATAAAATCATGTAGGTTCTGAACCAGTTGGATGGTCAACCAATTCATTATAGTTTGTAAATGGCATCAAAAATGGCGAAAGTGAGATTTCAGTCCAAAGTTGTAACTTGACCTTTGTGTAGTGATTTGATCATAAGTATATGTATACTTAAAATAAGTGTTGATCCCACGCCTTGATCGGTTCTGTAACACCCCCAAAAATCACTTACAACGCAGCGGAATACCAAATGGGGTGTTACTTCGTAATACACAGCAATAGA
>BQNB010032960.1:24186-52742 GCA_026074375.1 Tanacetum coccineum
CAACAAATCCAACATCTAACTTAATCTCTTCGCCAACAATATTTAAACTTAATATACGATAAATCTTAAATAAACGATATAGCCGTAGTGATAACAATATATATATCAAAATAGTCACAACGAACTTTTATGCACAAAAGTACAACTACTTTTTATGTTCTTCCATTTATAAACAAAAAGATTAAACTTAGAGACTTGTAATTTTATAGAAAAATAGATAATGATTTTCACAACGATCCGCTTTGTACACCTTGTTCGGAATGATCATACGAATGCAAAAGTACAACTTATTTATGAAAAAGTAGAGATGACTTACAAAGAAACACGACGAAAGATGATTAGAAATAAAAAACAACCCAAACGTTGTTTTATAATATACCCGGATGAAATAACAATCAACTCAAACAATATATCTTCAAATGGTTGATCAAAGATGAAAAAAATATATGGATTTGTGTATGTTTGTGTTGGTTCGTGTGTTTTAGAGAGAGAGAGGGGACAAG
The DNA here is from genome assembly GCA_026074375.1 of Tanacetum coccineum. Classification (NCBI taxonomy): domain Eukaryota; kingdom Viridiplantae; phylum Streptophyta; class Magnoliopsida; order Asterales; family Asteraceae; genus Tanacetum; species Tanacetum coccineum. Next base: position 24,690 of record BQNB010032960.1, read on the forward strand.
AGAAAATGAAACTAGTATGTGTGTGAAGAATGAGAATGAAATGATAAACAAATGAACTTGTATACAAGATTTACACACACACATACACACTTTAGTGTGTGTGCCGTGGCTAGGGAGGACAAGAAAGGGGGACCAAAATGATCCGCCAATCAAATGATAGTGTGTACATGTCCTTAACCTTAAAACTTGCAAGCTTGTCTAGAATAATTTAATTTCAAATTTTGAATCCTATGTATGTATACATACATAACCGGTTATGATCAAGGAAAAGGGGGGGACCAAAAGTGGCTTCCAATTTTCTAGGATCACTAGTGCTAGTTGATGAATTAATTTCCAAAGCCTTTTGCTTGCAAATACATATGTATAGATTCAAACGCGCATTACGCAAATAACGAAACGAGTAACGGCATCACGAAAAATTACGAAATTTTAAATATTGCTTTAAAATATAAAAACATAGCTATTGCCAAAATACTACAACGTTTGGTGTCCCGGTTCGCTCCCGGTATTCTCAGATAATAACGAAACAACTTCCCGGTTAAACGGAAAAGCTTAACGAAACTTTTAAAAATTCAATTTTCTAAACGGAAACGGCTAATTTACTGAACGGAAATTCTCGGGTTGTCATAATTTGTGATGGTAATTTTGGGTGAATAGTCATGACTAATGACCTAACTCGCTGTGGTATAATTCGTTCCTTTCGGCTCAAGGCATCTGCTACAACATTTGCCTTTTCAGGATGGTAATGAATGTCACAATCGTAATCTGTAAGCAATTCTAACCAACGGCGTTGTCTCATGTTCAAATCTTTCTGATCAAGGATATGCTGAAGACTTTTATGATCAGTGAACATTGTACACTTTGTGCCGTATAAATAGTGTCTCCAAATTTTAAGAGCGAACACAACTGCTCCTAATTCGATATCATGAGTGGTATAGTTTTCTTCGTGAGGCTTAAGTTGTCGGGATGTATATGCAATAACCTTTTCCCTTTGCATTAATACAGCTCTCAGACCTTGATGAGATGCATCACAGTAAACGACAAAGTCATCATTTCCTTCTGGTAATGCTAAGATTGGAGCTTCACAAAGCTTCTGTTTTAGCAACCTTATCTCCTACTTGAAACTCAAGAGGTTTTTTGGTCTTAATCGGCCTAGCTCTTTTTAACGTTAACGAGCGGCTTGGATATGGCCTCTTGATTTGTAACTATTCTCTCGATTTGTCTGTGGGATGACCTTGGGCCAAGTGATGCTGACTGTCCCCAACTTCAGCCTCAGCAGAGATGGCGTGATCGACACTTGCGCCCATACAACGCCTCAAACGGAGCAGCCATTAATGCTTGGTATGGAATGTTGTTATTTGAAATTCTACCAACGGTACGTGTTATATCCCAACCTTTTTTTTTCCAAAGTCGAGTACACAGGCAGTAACAATCCTCTAACATTTTGATTGGTTCTATCACTCTGTCCATCGGGTCTTGGATGGTAGGTTGTACTCTCCAATCGAGTATCCTAATGCTTTATGTAGAGACTTCCAATGTGAAGTAAATTTTCCATCACGATCAGAGATGATCAAAACCAATGCTCCTATGCTTTGTGACTACTTCCTTTCAAAGTATTGCTCGTTCAATTTTTCTTAACATGTCATCTCCTCTTCATAGGGAGTAGACAATTAGCATTATTTAGTGAGACGATCAACGGATTACCCAAATGTTTCTTGCCCAGCGCTTGTCCTGGCCGTTTAGTCACAATAGCCATTGTTATGTTCTCCCATTTCCATTGTGGATCTCTAGTTGAAGCAACAACCAGATGGTTTTGATATTCTATCTTAACCTTTGGCAATGCTTAACACTTGCTGACATAAGTGGCAATTTCTGCTTTCATGTTAGGCCACCAATATAAACTTCTTTAAGTCCTAAATACATTTTTCGATCCAGGGTGGATGGAATACTCTCGACTTATGTTGGACCATGCATTAATCTAAGGCCTCAATTCACCAACGACACGGAATCCAATCTTCGATTGTTTAAGATGTAACGTATCCATCAGCGCAGGTTCTAACTTGTTAATCATGCCACGTATATTCTTCATTGATGAAGTTCTCTTCCTTTCTGGTCTTACCGTCTTGAGGCACTCAAAAATTGCTTAGGATGGTTTAACCTTATAGTATAACCTAGGCTCGAACTTGCTAGCGGCTTGCTTCTTTCCTTTCAATCCAGGGCATCACGCACCCGTTTCTCCTTTCCTGGGTATATCGAATCTCACAGTCGTAGTTCACCTCAAACAATTCTAATCAAGTCTTTGCCTCATATTCAGGCTCCTTTTGGTCGAGAATATGTTGCCAACCTCTTATGATCACGTGATAACACAACACACCTTATGGTACCGTTACAGATAATAGGGTATTACGTTTTCAGGGAAACACTAATGCACACAAGTCATAGGTCGATGTGTTGGTATAGTTCTTCTTGTGACTTGAGTTGGCGGGATGCGTAGCTATGACCTTCTCTCTCTGCATAAATAAAACCGCGCCCAACCTTTATCGGATGACACGCAAGCTATACCCGATGTTCTCACTTCCCTCAGGTAAAGCCAAAATTGGCGCACTACAACCTGTGCTTCAACAAAACTAGGATTGCGGCTTCTGCCTTTTCTCCCCTTTCGGAATTTCACGGGCTTTTCGAGTCAAATTCGTATAGGGCCTAGCAATTTTTGAAAATCCTTCGATGAATCGCCGTGGTGTTATAAAACCCTGTGTTTTCAAGTTCCATGACGGCGTCGATTAAACTACTATTTATTTTTAGGTGTCGTACGCGTTTGCTTGTATTTTGATGAATTAGTTTAAATCGCGTACTAGGTAAAAATATTAGAGTTCAATGTAATTCGGGCATCAAACATTAATGTTTACACGATCAAGTATTAAATAATTTATTTTGAGAATAAATTTTATGGTCTTTGTTCATTTATTTTTATCGGATACGGTAAAGTGGGTATACGTTTCGCGATAATTTCGCGTTTAGGCTTTTGGTTACCACAAAATATTTTACGCTTTAAACAAATACCCACTTTTATACCCAATACATAAAGTTACAAAATACTCCATATATTCACTCTTAGGCCGGAAAATTCATGCTATGTATACAGGTTATGCGAAGGAAAAATAAAGAAACTTTACCATTTGGTCAATGTACATCACTTATGCATTAAGCACACCCATACCTTGTCTCTTTGACCAAAGACCAAGACCAAGGACCATAGACCCATCCCTAAGACCTTACCATGTTCCTTTGACTAGACCTACATCTTATATACATGTATGCATATGATAAATGAACACACATTGCATAAAACACTTAGTAAAAAGAAAACTATCTATCTCTCTTTCTCTCTTTGAACTCACGGCATCAAACAACAACCATACCAAATCCATACTAAATTTTATACAACCTATACACTCCTACACACATCTATCCTAAGATATTCTAAGGTGTTTCCAAGCATTGAATCACCATTTGCCAAAACTTTAATAAGAAAAGGAAGGCTTAGGGTTTTTATTAGAAAAACAAGGGTTTTCATTTGTGAAAGCTTGGGTTTTGAGTCTAAACACGGGTTTAGCATTCATTACTCATCTCATACATCATTCCTAAGGTCTTCTAAATTCCTTTATACTTTTATTATCATTATTTTATGTGTTATATGTTATATATGGCTAAATCACCACTAAGGACTTTTAAATATGTAAAAAGAGTTAACACTTATGTTTATGAATTTACACACTTTTTCTTATTGTCATATGGTATATAATTTCATGGAAAAAAGATGTTAAAGGTATGTTAACGTGTTGTTTAAGTATAAACCTGGTTAGGTATATAAATTTGGGTTTTAAAGTATTACTTTAAAAAAGGTTGTGATTATAAAAGTATGCCATAAATGTATAATAGGGTGTTTTGTTTCGAACTTCATACAGTAGGTTAGTTCCATTTTATAAAAATAATACGGTTTTATGACGATTCCTAAAATGATAAGAAACTCCGAAAAAACCAAGTCTATAACGAAAAAATATACGTTAATTACGATTTTACGTCGTGAAATACTTTTATTAAAAACTAGTTTTATATAAAAGCACTATTCATTACAGCAAACTCATATTTTTATAACATTCAAAAATATGTTATACTTTTAATTTACGAGATGCGTACTCGAAAGAAATCGCATAAAAATGGAATCTATAACGAATAAACTCGACATTTTCGATAATTAAAGTTTATAAAAGTAGTTTTATAATCTATGAACAGTAAAGTACATTCATCAGCGGAACCAACTTTATATATATAATACATCTTTTAATAACAAATACGTACTCGAAGGAATCATTAAAATCGGTGATTAAAACGATTACAGTTTATTACGATTACAAATTTCGCTAATTACAAACACCTAAAACGAGTAAGGGAGCTGTCGTGACAGTAAATAACACTATCATCGCAGAATATCAAAAACTAGAAAATGTTATATATTTTGATCCACTCGCTCTTTACTACGAAGAGACGTGGGCATAAGACGTCAAAAGTGGTTAAAACGCCAAAAAAAGGTATGATAGTTTTCTAAAAAACGGTAATTATAAACGTTTTTAAACTTATTAAACACAATTTTAACCAAAACCTTAGTTGGTGATTAAGCTATATAGAATATTATTGTGGTTATCAATTAGTACTATATTTATAGGGGTTTCATAATGATGGCCTCTTCGGATGGCGTATCGACGGTTGTTGGATTTCCGATTTAAAGTGTCTCCTTAATCCTCAAACCGTCATTGTCATGACCTCTTACTTTATGTTAGCCAGATCGATAGTAGCACAATGTAACAAATTTTTAGTTTTATATTAAAGTACTCGGTACTTATTCGGACCAATGATTAATTTTAGGTTGCATTCGACCTTTTACGTGACGCATTATCTAAGATATTTAGATTATCCGAACTCAAGGTGAGTTCATAGCCCCACATTTTTACGATTTCAATGGATTATTAATTTATGGGGGTGGGGAAAACTGCTTTGTTTACAAAATTGGGACGCAAGTATTGATTACATGTTTGCCTATAGTAGCGATACCCAGGTTAGACCATTATCATGAACTGTCAATTGCATAGATGTAGTTTGGGGAATTACATTATGTGAGCGCGAAATGTTATGAATAGATCTATTTGGGGAAACGACCTCCCCGTTTTTGGGTGCTTAGCTACACCCGAGAATTAACGATATAGCAATGTTCGAATTGGGAGGATGTTTTCGGGTTGAACATCTAATCGGGCAGAAATTGCAATATATAGTTTAATTGCAAGAAAGATCGTCGAGCTTCAGTGTCATGAGCTTAGGAAAATGTAATCTGGTTTTGTGAATCTGATGTGTTGCTTTATACAGGGAAAAGTATTGCGGTCTGCATCATATTATGATTTATCAAACCTATGGAATTCACCAAATTTATTTGTTGACGCGGGGGGGGTTGTTTAAGCAATGTTTTCAGGGATCAATAAGGCATGGGATTGCCAGGGATGATTGGTAACATTTTGGATTGCACGCTTAAAGATTTAGGTGCTCATATTTTGAGAAAATGTATATTGTTCAACTTTTTGTAATATTCAACAATGAACAAGTAAAGCTATATGCTTTTGTATTAGATCTTTCAATTAAATCCAATGTATCATTTTAAACGACTTTTTGTGTCGTTCTTATATATCTTGTGCTATTGATCTTGAAGTAACACGCTGAGACCCTTATTTCCGCTGCGGGACCCAAATTTGGGGGGGATGTTACAGATTTGTATCAGAGCCAAGGTTATAGAGAACCAGGTCAAAATGTTTTTGCTGGACTATAACCATTTTCAAACATTGCATTCATAAAAAGGGTTTTTATGGGACACACACTAGTTGATTGCATTAGTGGGACTAGATGCATTCATAATTGATATACGTGTTTATATTATAGTACGTATATTACTATGAGAGGTATTATATTGTATATATACAAAGATGAGTTTGCATTCTTTCGCACAACTCTACAATTATTTATATAAGGGCTATTTATATAAATAGGGGAATATTTCTTTAGGCAAGGTAGTACGATAAGCTCGTAGGTCCTAAGCGCTACCTAAACATTAAGCTATCGAATATGATACCTTACCATCATTCATTTTATGACCAAAGTGCATACCTCAATTTACCATACCAGCCTTTAATAATAATATTTATATAAGTAAAGTTTGCTCATTGCAAGAGTTATGTTTTCATTAATCGACGGTTTCCTACAACCATTTGTTTTATTAATTCCGAGCCATAAGATTTCCAGGTAAGCTTCTGATAAGGAGCTAGAGGGACCAATGAAGGATCAGCCTCTATCTGCGTGATGCCTCACCTACAGCCCTATCACCAGGCTACATTGCTGACTCCGATCGGAAGAGGATAAGGAGGACCCTGAGGAGGATCCTGCTGACCATCCTGCCGACGGATGAGACAATTATGATAATGAGTCATCTGATAATGACAACGATGATGATGATGTTAAGAAGGATGAGGGAGGACAAGGAGGAGGAGGATGCACCTAGCTCTCGGCTGACCCTTTGCATTGTACTAAGATGATCTTGTCCCTCAAGTGAGAATACAGAGGCATTGAGACTGAATGAGTCTGCTTCTACACCACACCACTCTCCACACTATTTCATTTGTCTTTTGTGGACAAATCCCGTGCAGTATGGATGTCTATTTAATGCCATACTCCACAATCACCATCTGCTGAGACATGCATTACCGAGTTTGCTGCTGCACTACCTTCACCGTTACCACCACCAGAGAATGTTGTGGTCAACTTAAATATCTATTAAGAGGCTAGCATCTAGAATCTTGAGATGGGCACACCTGGCAATGGACAAAATTAGATTGTTAGTGAAGCTTATTTTGTATTCCACTAAATTTGAGTATACTCGGTTGGTAGTGTTAATAAAAAAGCTTATACTCTTTTACTCATGTTAAAACGATGTATTAAGTATTAACTTACGTTGTTGGTTATGATCATGCTACTGTACGAGGGGGATTTATTTTATGTCATGGTTGCTGTTATCTTATATCTACGCATAACGTGGTCTCACCTTACCTACTTGTTGGGATACGGGTGTTATGATGTTCCCTTGCATAACAACTTTATTACATTTTTGTTCCCTGTGATTTTCCAGGAAACAATGACAATTGTTAATAAAGGGATGAGTGTTTGAGGGAAATGAGCGGGTTGTAGCCCAGGTGTTGGCTAATGCTATCGATGGTATTGCCATTTATGAGATGAAAAACAAACAATGGCCCGTAAGCCAAATAAGTCAGACCGAACAACAAGAATTACAATTGGTAGCAGAGGAATGTAACAACAAGAGAAATGGCTGGACAGTAAAACCACGATGGGCAAGTGTACTGTATAAAGCTGGGAATTGCAAGAAGGTTTGCCACATGGACCCCGGTGGTCGTAGAATCCTACTGCTGCTAGGAATCAACCCAAACTCACACCTGTTTGAGTGTGGAAGTCGTGGGAACTTCAAAGAATAAGTGTCCAATAGTGAAGTTACAGGAAACGTGTGAAACAAAAAAGATAGCACTCTTTCCGAACGCAGGTCTGAGAAAACCATAGAGGGAGTTGAAATAACACTTCCAAGGACAATCAGAACCTACAAACAGCCGAACAAGAGGCAAAATACTAGCAAAGCTTACGCTTGCCAGGGGCACAGGGAGAAGAGAATATTTCGGCGGTCCAAGCCGTTGTGTCCTAAATGGCAACTTTTATCATGATGGTCCATGTGCTCCCACAATGCCACTGGGTGCAACATAGTGGGCCATCTGGTCGTAACTGTTAGGAGGACCTAAAATGACAACCAAAGATGCAAGGGGACAAAGTCAGAAGGGTAATTTATTTTATGAATGTGATCAAAGGGCACTACAAGAGGATTGCCAGAGCGAAAGAACCATAAGTCATAATAAAACCAATATTGGAGTACTTAGAGCACATGAGTGGTTGCATACCTTAAGAGGATGACGAAACCGATCAAGGCCCCGATCAACGTTAAGGTTGTGATCTCGAAGCTTTAAAAGAGAAAGTGACTAGCCTTGCCTAGCAAAAATCCTAAGTTGAAACTATCTTGACTTTATCTCCTTAGGAGTTCTCGTTGTATTTCCCTTAAATTTCAGTTGTACGAATGATTTCAAATTATCTATCCAATTATCGTATTAGGAGAATTTCGTTAATATTAACTTAGGTTCTTTATTTACTCTTACAAACTACTCTCTCGAATATCATAAAATTATAACGCTATTTTGACGAAAATGAGCAATGCATCGTTAGTCCCAATCTATACATGGCTGGTATCAACTATGTATAATTCAGGATATAGGTACCATGCCGTGCTGTAGGAGTAGTCACTCTAAAAACCTCTTGTTAAGGAAACAATTTTCTACTTATATCATGTTTTGTGTGGGTATTCATAGAATGTGTTTACTTTTGGAAATCGAATTAGTAACCATATCAACTAAGCAGGCCTTCACGCCGTCTTACTATAAAAGTTGCATCTCTTATACCAAATCCTCAAAGCCGAGAAGCACAAGAAATTATAGTCGCCCTAAGATAATTTCGCTATCGAATTTGCTCGCCATTAGAGGATTTACTAAATCACCCATTCGAAATCAACTTAATGCCTGTAGAACTTGGTAGTTTCGATGCTATAATCAGTATAGATTGGTTGGCGGAAATACACAAGCGATCATTGTGTGCCTTGTGACCCGAGAATGTTGTTCGCGTCCCCTGGGGAAATGAAAACCTTAATCATCATGGTGACGGAAGTAACCCGGGGGAAAGGAAATGCGACTCGATTAAACATCATTTCATCACTTAAAAATGCAGAGGACATGTAAAAAGGAATTTTCCTATCTTTTTGGCAATGTTACTGCAAAGGAGGTTGATTGACAAGTCGGAGAAGAGAGAAGAAGCGACTTGAGGACGTACCAATAGTTCAAGACTTTCCTGAAGTATTTCCTGAAAAGGACTTGCCGGGTCTTCCTCCGACTCGACAAGTGGAGTTTCAAATTGATTTGGTACCTGGTAGCTTGCACCAATAGCACGGGCACCTTATCGATTGTCGCCTTCCGAAATGAAAGAGTTTTCTGAGCAAACTGAAAAGAGCTATCCGACAAAGGCTTTATAAGAACCAGTTCCTCACTTGGGGAGCTCCGGTCTGTTTTTCAAGAAGAAAGGATGGATTCATTACGGGATGTTGCATGACTATCGGGAATTTAAAACAAACTGGACGGTGAAGAACCGTTTCCACTCCCTAGAATTGTGTGTTTTTTTTTGATCAGCTTTTGGGTCGAGTGTCTACTTATTTCCTGAAGACTTGCCGGGTCTTCCTCCGACTCGACAAGTGGAGTTTCAAATTGATTTGGTACCTGGTGCTGCACCTGTAGCACGGGCACCTTATCGATTGGCGCCTTCCGAAATGAAAGAGTTATCTGAGCAACTGAAAGAGCTATCCGACAAAGGGTTTGCAAGGCCTACCTCCTCACACTGGGGATTTCCGGTATTGATGACATTCTGATATATTCGAAGAATAAGAAAGAACACGAAGAACACCTCAAGCAGATCTTGGAATTGCTTAAGAAGGAAGAGTTGTATGCCAAGTTTTCCAAATGTGAATTTTGGATTCCTAAGGTACAGTTCTTAGGACATGTGATCGATAGTGAAGGAATTCATGTGGATCCAGCCAAGATTGAATCCATTAAGGATTGGACATCTCCTAAGTCACCAACGGAGATTCGTCAGTTTTTGGGTCTTGCTGGATACTATCGAAGGTTCATTGAAGGGTTTTCAAAGATCGCAAAGCCAATGACCAAGCTCACCCAGAAGAAGATTAAGTTTGAATGGGGCGATAAACAAGAAGCAGCTTTTCAACTGTTAAAGCAAAAGTTGTGCAGTGCACCAATCCTTGCATTACCTGAAGGAAGCGAAGATTTCATCGCATACTGCGACGCTTCGAAGAAGGGTTTGGGCGCTGTATTGATGCAGAGAGAAAAAGTGATTTCTTATGCATCACGACAGTTGAAGATTCATGAGAAAAACTACACAACTCATGATTTAGAACTTGGTGCAGTGGTATTTGCTCTCAAGATCTGGAGACATTATTTATACGGAACCAAGTGTACAGTGTTCACCGACCACAAGAGTTTGCAACACATTTTAGATCAAAAAGAGTTGAACATGAGGCAACGACGATGGTTAGAGTTGCTAAGTGATTACGATTGCGATATTCGTTATCACCCGGGGAAAGCAAATGTCGTTGCTGATGCTTTAAGCAGGAAAGAACGAGAACCACCGCTAAGAGTTCGAGGACATGTGATCGATAGTGAAGGAATTCATGTGGATCCAGCCAAGATTGAATCCATTAAGGATTGGACATCTCCTAAGTCACCAACGGAGATTCGTCAATTTTTAGGTCTTGCTGGATACTATCGAAGATTCATTGAAGGGTTTTCAAAGATTGCAAAACCGATGACCAAGCTCACCCAGAAGAAGATTAAGTTTGAATGGGGCGATAAACAAGAAGCAGCTTTTCAGCTGTTGAAGCAAAAGTTGTGCAGTGCACCAATCCTTGCATTACCTGAAGGAAGCGAAGATTTCATCGCATACTGCGATGCTTCGAAGAAGGGTTTGGGCGCTGTATTGATGCAGAGAGAAAAAGTGATTTCTTATGCATCCCGCCAGTTGAAGATTCATGAGAAGAACTATACAACTCATGATTTAGAACTTGGTGCAGTGGTATTTGCTCTCAAGATCTGGAGACATTATTTATACGGAACCAAGTGTACAGTGTTCACCGACCACAAGAGTTTGCAACACATTTTAGATCAAAAAGAGTTGAACATGAGGCAACGACGATGGTTAGAGTTGCTAAGTGATTACGATTGCGATATTCGTTATCACCCGGGGAAAGCAAATGTCGTTGCTGACGCTTTAAGCAGGAAAGAACGAGAACCACCGCTAAGAGTTCGAGCCTTGGTTATGACTATTAGTTTGGATCTTCCCAAACAGATCTTAAATGCTCAGACCGAAGCGCGAAAACCCGAGAACATTAAGAGTGAAGACGTTGGGGGAATGTTGGTTGAAAATGCTAAATTTCCAGAAGCTATTAGAGAACAAAAGTTGGAACCACGTGCGGATGGAACCCTGTGCCTCAATGGCAGGAGTTGGTTACCTTGTTATGGCGATTTGCGGACTGTGATCATGCACGAATCCCATAAATCAAAATACTCTATTCATCCGGGTTCCGACAAAATGTACCAAGACATGAAGAAGTTATACTGGTGGCCCAACATGAAAGCTGACATAGCCACTTATGTTAATAAGTGCTTGACCTGTGCTAAGGTCAAGGCCGAACATCAAAGGCCGTCAGGATTATTGGTACAACCTAAGATACCCGAATGGAAGTGGGATAACATCACCATGGATTTTGTCACGAAGCTTCCTAAGACGTCTCAAGGTTATGACACAATTTGGGTGATCGTTGACCGACTCACTAAGTCTGCGATCTTCACACCAATGAGAGAGACCGATCCTTTGGATAAACTTGCAAGATTGTACCTAAAGGAAGTGGTCACGAGGCATGGGATACCCGTCTCAATCATTTGCGATCGTGACCCGAGATTCGCATCAAATTTCTGGAGGTCACTTCAGAGTGCTTTGGGTACAAACTTGGATATGAGTACTGCGTACCATCCCCAAACAGACGGGCAAAGTGAGAGGACAATTCAAACTCTCGAAGATATGCTGCGTGCCTGTGCGATCGACTTTGGAAAGGGTTGGGTTAACCATTTGCCATTAGTCGAGTTCTCATATAACAATAGCTATCACGCTAGCATCAAGGCCGCACCATTTGAAGCACTTTATGGTCGGAAATGTCGCTCACCTGTTTGTTGGACTGAAGTTGGAGAAGCTCAAATACTCGGTCCAGAACTGATCCAAGAAACCACTGAGAAAATCATTCAGATCAAGCAAAGGATGCAAGCTGCTCGTGATCGACAGAAGAGTTACGCTGACTTGAAACGTAAGCCAATGGAATTCCAAGTTGGAGACAAAGTCATGCTTAAGGTCTCGCCTTGGAAAGGGGTCGTACGTTTTGGCAAACGGGGGAAGTTGAACCCTAGGTATGTTGGACCTTTTAAGGTGATAGAAAGGGTTGGAGAAGTTGCTTACAAGCTTGAACTTCCAGAAGAATTGAGCAGAGTCCATAATACATTTCATGTATCTAATCTGAAAAAGTGTCATGCCGACGAACCATTAGCCGTTCCGTTGGATGGACTTAATTTGGACGACAAACTTCATTTTGTTGAGGAACCGGTAGAAATAGTGGACCGAGAAGTTAAACGGTTGAAGAGAAGTCGGATCCCATTGGTCAAAGTTCGATGGAACTCCAAGAGAGGTCCTGAGTACACGTGGGAGCGTGAAGACCAATTCAAGAAGAAATATCCACAACTCTTCACCAAGACCACACCGTCGTCAAGTGCTGCATTGTGAGCCTTGAGACGAGCTCATTTAAAGGGGGAAGTCCTCTAACACCCTGTGTTTTCAAGTCTTTGACGACGTCAATAAATGTGCTATTTATTTTTATTATTGTACGTGTTTGCTTAAAATTGTAAACGTTAAGTTAAATCGCGTACGCCAAAAATTAGCGTTCAATGTAAACGGGCATCAAACAATTAAATGTTTACATCAAGCAAGGGTTATTTAATTATTTTGAGGATAATTAATAACTTTGTTCATTTTATTTTTATCGGATACGTAAAGTGTATACGTTTCGCGATAAATTGCGTTTAGGCACTCCCGGAACCACAAAAACTTTTCTACGCTTCAACAAATTACCCACTTTTTACCCAATAAATAAAAGTTACATAAAATATATCTTATCTTCTTTGTTTTGCCGAATTCATACAACATTATGAATATATACATGAAAAATTAGAACATACCTACAACTTGGTCAATTACACACTTACTTTCATTTATGCAATCCATACCTTGTCTAATTGACTAAAGACCCATCCCTAGGACCTTACTATGTTCCTTGACTAACTATTGCATCTTTTTGACCATCTATATCTTATATACATGCATTACTAGAAAGAGATAACACATATACATAAACACTTAGCAAAAATTCAACAAAAACTCTTCCTCTTGCTCTCTACCATCTCACGGCACAAATACACCACCCAACTAAATCCATACAAAATTTTCTACAACCCTTACACTTCTATATACACATATCCTAAGATGTACTAAGACATTTGCAAGCATTGGCTAACCATATTCAAGCATTAATCAAGAGAAAGAAAGTTAGGGTTCTATTGAGAAAAGCTAGAGTTTATAAAGTGCAAGTTTGATTTTTGTGGCTAAACAAGGGTTTAGTACTTGTTCATCATCACCATCATTCTTCTTAAGGTCCATTTAAACTCTTTATGTTGCTATAATTTTCATTATTATGCATATGATATTTCTATTTAGCTTAAATCACCATTTAGGTTTTAATCATGAAAATAAAGTTTTCACTTGAAATGACCACATGGATTACTTATATATATGTTGTGTTAATACATATATCATGTTAAAAGTGATGGTAAAATGTTGTATCATATGGTTTTGGAGTAAACATGATTATGAGTAAATTAGGGTTTTCATAACTTCATAATATGTTTCAACTTAAAGAAATACATAAGACATGTTAATATTGATTATGGACTTTTAATCATGTTAATATAACACTAAAATAAGTTCATATGGAAAGAAATACAATTGTACACACTTGGTTATGTGTAAAAATGATTATTTAGAAAACTAGTAAATTAAGTTTACTTAAGTAATGTTATGGTTTTAAAATAGATTAATGGATTTGTTGACATAAGTAACTTGGACACATAAGGACTATTATGGACAAATGAGACATCATATATGTATGATTTATAAAGTATATGATATATGAGACTTGTGGTAAAATACAAAAGTAATAAAGTATAAAGAAAAGATCATAAATGGACTTAACTAACAAGCATGAACATTCTGTCCCAAATCCGAATTTTTACATATTTATTTTATATTTTTATAAGATAATACATTTCACGACGATTCCGAAAAAGTAAGAAACTTGTTAAACGGATTAATAACGAAAAAGTTACGTTAAAAACGAGTTATACGTTAATAAACGATGTCGTAAGTAAATTTTTATAAAAACATTTTTATAAAAATTACAAACAGCAAGGGTTAGTATTTTTAACAAATAATACATATTTTTAGGATTCCAAAATGATAAGAATCGTAATTTTTCAATTAATAACGAACGAGTTATGAATTTCGCGAGTTTACGACAATTAATACTTTTATAAAACTATTTTTATAAAAGTTACTATTCATGACAGAAAGTTATATTTTTGTAAACCTCATAAAAATATAGAACTTTCAAATACGAGAACGTCCTCGAAAGAATCATTAAAAACGGAGCTATAACGAATAAAATACGGCATTTACGGGTTTTACGACGACGAATACGTTTTATACGAAACCCATGTCTGTCATGAACAGTAAAAGTTACTGTTCATCAGTTGAGAAAATTTATGAAAATGTCAAATATCGATAACCCGTCTTAATACGAAAAGATGGACATAAGAAACGCGAGAATCGGGCTTAAAACGCGAAAGTTACGCCAGTTTTACTAAACGGTAATTATAAACGTTTTAACTTATTAAACACAATTTTTCCAAAACCATTAGTTGGTGATTGAGCTATATAGAATATTATGTGGTTATCAAAGTACTATATTACTAGGGAGTTTCATAATGAGGCCTCTTCGGATGGCGTTTCGACGAGTTGTTGGATTTACGATTTAAAGTGTCCTAACTCCTCGAACGTCATGTCATGACCTCTTAAATTATGATAGCCCGAACGATAGTATGAGGTAACAACTATAAGATTATATTCCATGTTAGTTAATCGAAGTACTCGGTACTTATGCGACCTTAATTTAATTAGGTTACATTTGATCAATTCGCGTGACGCCTTAATTGTCATACTCTGGACATTACTCACTCAAGGTGAGTTCATAGCCCCACGTTTTACATGCTTTTGTTTTACAAAGTTTTTGGGGTGAAAAACATGTGGTTGATTACAAATTGAATTATGCACTTCTTTACTTGTCATGCGATGAGATACAATACTTGGTTTACTTTTTGGATGTAAACACATACTTGACTTTTAAGAATAATTACGGATTAGCTTAGGTTTCATGAACTGTAAATCACTTGGAGGGTGAGCGCGAATGTTATAAAATAGATCTATTGGGGATTGACAACCCCCGTTCGGGTGATTAGCTCTCACTAGTTCGAGATCGAACTAACGAACGTTATATCATGTCGGATTACGACTGGATTGGTATCTACAGGGCCAACACTGAATACTAATGAATTCTTACCGTGCCTTGAATAAAGTGGCATACTTATAAGTCTACGTCGCAGTTCCATGAACTTAGAGTAATCGTAATCATTTCTCTTACATACTTGAAACTAATTGGGATATTGTGCTCATTATAATATCTACTTGAAGTAGAATTTTTGGCTATGTGATTCATTTTAATTTTGAAACATTTTGGGATAATGTGCTCATTACAATATATACTTGGAAACAATTTGGGATTATATATATTTTAAGGAAACCTATATATGTAGGTTTATGCGTTGCAAGTCTTTTATGGGCGAAACTTGGAACACAGTAAACCTATATATATAGTTTTTGGGATTTACAGTTATTTGTACAAAAACCTATGAACTCACCAACTTTAATGTTGACACTTTTAAGCATGTTTTTCTCAGGTAAATTAGATGGTTGGCCTATATGATGTGCATTGGAGTCTAAACAATACAAGAATACTTTTCAAACGACACTTAGAGGTCGTTCTCTCATGACTTGTGCAATGGTATTATGAAGTAACGCTCCCGGAAACATATTCCGCTGCGACCCAATTTTGGGGGTGTTACAACCTGGTTCTCTATAACCTTGGCTCTGATACCAATCTGTCACACCCCCAAACGGGGCCTGGACGAAAATAGGTGTCCGGGGGCGTGATGTCATAATATACATCACACAAGATACAAAGAATGACCTATAAGGGTACGTTTGAAAATCCAACATCGTTGCATTAATTTGAGATAGTTAAGGTTTTACATAAGTTCAAAGATAATATGCGAAAGCGAACAAAAAGTTTTAAAGTTTGACAACGATGTTAACATAGATAATAATAGTTCTTGAAAATCGGTCCAATGCAAGGTAACACCATAAAGTAAGCAAAGACATCTACAACTAAGCACCTAGGAAAAACAAGCTAAAAACGTCAACATAAAGTTGGTGAATTCATATGTTTGAATATAGTATTAAAAGTGGACTACAAGTTCGCACTACGCATGTGACAGTTATAACAGATACAACTCCACATAAAAAATATTTACTGTTGCGCTAAGCTCATGATACCGAAGCTCAATTAAAAGGAAGCATATTATATGCCAAACAAGAATTAATTGCCCTAAAGGTATCTGACCAAGATCACCTAGTGGAATCCGACATGGTATATATTCGTTTATCGGGAGCCCTGTGGGTAGTGAGCGCTACTCACTCGGATAGGGATAATTAGTCCCAATAGATCTATTTACAACATTCGCGCTTACTTAACTAGTCCATCGGTTAACCAATTGACGGTTCATGATAGTTTGGGCATTAGTGGTCTATTCGCTACATAGGCAACACGTAATCAGGAAAAGGTAACGTAAAGTAACTGTGTCCATAGTTTAAAAACAAGCAATGTTTCTCACCCCAAAGTAGTAAAGTAAAAGTAGTAAAACATGGGGCTATGAACTCACCTTAGCAAGATGAGCAAATGATAATTCACGCAAGTAAGAGATGATATAGAAATCTAGCCGCGACCTAGAATAATAACGCGTCTTAGGAACACGGAAAGTATACCAAGAATTGCACAATATGTTCATCACTAAAAGACATCCATGTGTGTTTTTTTGCTTCGACTTAATTAACAAAACGTGACTAAATAAAATTATAAAGTTTTTTGTTAAGTTTCGGCGTTTAACCAAAAATTACTATTTTTAGTAAGTTTCTATTTTAGAAAAGTTTTTAGTTTCGGGACGTTAATACCGTCCCCTATATTTGCTTAATCCATATTCCTTAAGTGTACTAGAGAAATCTAAGCGTTTAACTTTTATGTCCACCTTGCTAAAATTCACCAAACTTACTATTTTTAGTAACCTTAATGCTTTTCCTAAAATATGTTAACGATGCCATTAAATGATACTAATCATTATATATGTGTTACTATATGTTTTACTAGTGTTTTAAAAGCTTAAAATATCTCGAAAGTGTCCGAAAACCCATTTTACTATTCACATCAGCACTTAGGTAAATAATTATTTGCCGAAAAATGTTTCAAGTTTCATTTTGCTATAACTTGGCCGTTTTAAGTCCAATTTTAGTGTGCGATATATGAAAAACTATTTATTCGAAGCGAGCTCTCCAAGAACTACTTTTGGCCTAATAAAAACATTTTTAGGTCGACCAAAACCCCAAAACAATTTTTGATCAACAACATTATTTTTCATAAACGCTTCCAAAAATCACACCAAACTTCACAATAGTGCCTAGTCTAGCCTAATCTCCGTTCACAACTAATCCACAACAAAATCACACCTAAAACTAACCTCATCCATTCATTTCTATTGTTGCAATTCTCATTCAACTCTCATCTCACCAAAAACATAATATTTAACTAGTGAAACAAAGTAACATCATTATTTATAAAATCTTATTTTATAGTCTTTCAAAAATTAAAAAACAACATAAGGATGTATGGATCTTGAACATATATGAAAGAACATAAGTAAACCATAAGAAAAGACCAAGACACTTACAAAAGTGAAGAACAAGTAGAGAAATCACAAGATCTAACCCTAAAGTACTAGATCTATAAAACCCAACAACAAATCTTGAAACCCTAGTTTATAAATTCTTGAAAGACCTTTGAAATAAAAGAGTCAATACTTCAAACCACCTTAGATGATCTTAGAAATAAACCTAGTATGCTTGAATTATGCAAGAAATCAAAGATAATGGAAACCCTAAAAGGGGTGTGTATGCCATGAGATTCAAGAGGAGAGGAGGGAAAGAAATTTTTTGTTGGTGACTTTGGAAATGATATGAAACCCCAAGTTGTAATATGTGTATGTATTTATAGGACAAGAGATGGTCTAGGGTTTCTTGGTTTGTAGTATCTAGTGACCAACACACACCAAAGGTGTGTGTACACCTTGTTCGGTCGAAACATCCCCACAAGGACCATTTGGTTCAAATTTTGAGTCATGGTTTATTATTTATGCTTAAGAGCTAGTAAAAGGTCTTAGTCTAAGTCTTACAAGAGTGTAAGAGCTCACATGTTGGTAGTGTATTGTAAGTGTGCATGAGAATGACACTTTTATGTGTCACTATCCATCATATGCGTGAGGAATTCAAATAAAAGATGCTCTTGAATGAATTTCAAGACTTATGGTTGCATTTGGTTTGGTTTAGGCATCCGATTTTAATAGAGGGGGAGGGGTTGAACGAAATTTTGGACTTATCAATACGAGATGAACGATAACTAAGGTTTACACGAAAAGATTTCGGGTTTTCGGGTTTTCGGGGTTCCGTTAGGTCAAAAACGCGAAAAACGTAATTTAAACGTTAAAGCGTAAAAATAAATACCGGGAGCGATCGTAAACTACGAAACACTTAGAAAAGATAAAATAACTCATATAATATCTAAACTAATCAAAATTCAAAGTCGGAACGCGTCCGATGATGTTTTTCAGATTTATGCGGGTTAACTTCCCGGTAAATAGCCAGATTCAAATGTAACGTATAAAAGTAAAAAATAATGATCGAAAAAGTTTAAAATATTGACCTGAAATTTTTGGGGTCTGAAATTAAGTATAGTTAAACCAAAGCGTTTGTAAAGTATGCATGACCATTGTATCCAATACAATAGTCACCAAGTGTGATTACGATTTCACCCCTAAATTCATGAAACTGCGACATAGACTTATATGTATGCCACTTTATTCAAAGAACAGTAAGAGTTCGTGAGTATGTAGTTGTTGGCCCCGTAGACACCAATCAAATCGTGCTCCGATATGGTATAACGTTCGTTAGTCCAATATCGCTGAAAACTAGTGAGAGCTACTCACCCGAACGGGGATTGTCAATCCCAAATAGATTTATTTTATAACAATCGCGCTTACCCTCCGAGTAATTAACAGTTCATGCAAGAATTAGTTAGAAACTTACCTAAGCTTAAGTTTGATCAACACTTTCTGTGATGCTTGCAAAATTAGAATAGAAAACAAGCTCACGCTAGTCACAAAGCTAAGAATATAGTCTCAACGACTAGATGCTTAGAACTCCTTCATATGGATCTCTTCGGTCCATCCGCCGTACGGAGTTACGGAGGAAACCGCTACACCTTAGTCATAGTAGATGACTACTCTAGGTATACTTGGACTAGATTCCTTAAGGATAAAACCGAAGCCTTCGATCAATTCGAAATATTTAGTAAGAAAATTCAAAACCAATTAGGATGTACAATAGTGTCAATAAGAACCGACCACGGTAGGGAATTTGATAATGAGGTGCAATTTGGAGAGTTTTGTAATGCCAATGGAATTACACATAACTTCTCAGCTCCACGCACTCCTCAATCAAATGGCGTGGTTGAAAGGAAAAATAGGACACTTCAAGAAATGAGTAGGACTATGTTGAATGAGCAATCGTTACCACAAAAGTTTTGGTGTAACGCCGTAGATACTTCAACATACATTCTCAACCGAATCCTAATTAGAGCCATTCTAGGAAAAACACCTTATGAACTCTTGAGAGGTAGGAAACCTACTCTTGATTACTTTAGAGTGTTTGGAAGCAAGTGCTTCATTTTAAACACTAAAGACTACCTTACAAAGTTTGACCCAAAGTCATACGAAGGTGTCTTTTATGTTACTCCCAAAATAGTAAAGCCTACATCATCCTTAATAAACATACTAGGAAAGTCGAAGAATCACTCAACGTGACATTCGATGAAACTCCTCCACCCTCTAAGACATCACCCTTGGTGGATGATGACTTAGATGAAGAAGAAGCAATTAAGGTTACCGAAAAGAAAAACCTAGAAAATGACATTGAGGATGAAACTTTAGAGATTGACGAAATAGTCAATATTAAGGAGTCTAGGAACCATCCATTAGAAAATGTCATAGGAAACCTTAACCAAAAAACCCTTAGATCACGAGCCCAAAGCCAAAGTAACTTCTTTCATTTTATATCAACTATAGAACCTAAGAATGTGAATGAAGCCTTAACGAATGATAGTTGTGTAGAGTATAAATGACGTGTATAAATCAGAATTAAAACTGATCGGGAGGTTGGATAAAATGAAATAAATGTGCAGCCATATTATTAGAGATAAAGGAATAAAAGATAGGAAGAGTGTGTATGCTAGAGAGAAAAACACACACACTTACACTTTACAAAAGTGAACTTCACCCCTCCATGGAAGTATGGAGGGGGTATTTATAGTCTCGACATCGACTAGCTAAACTAACCCGACACTACTATAAATGATAAATGTAATTCCAGATTAGTTAACATATTTTAGGGCTAACAATCTTTCCCCAATATGTGGATATACGGAATTACTTACAATGTTCCTAACAAGTACAAATACAATTAAAAAAGCCTTCCAAAGCTGAAGTTGTCTTCTGAGTTCTCCTGGTCTTGAAACTTGTATTCCAGCTTAGATCTTCATTTTCTTTACTTGTTCTGGAACCATTGTAGTATGCATGAGTTGGATTAACTTCCCCCAATCCATGCAACATCTCTTAAAAAGCTTTCTTCATAGACTCCTTTTTGACGAAGTTTCTGACTCAGCTTCCCCCCCAAACCAACATCCCTATCTTAAGCAGATTCAAAATCTTTGATGTAGCTTGAACAATCTTCTACTTGTCACTGACGTGCACAACGGAATTTTGTAGAAGTCAAACCACACCAACGACCACTGCTTCTTGTCATTAGGGCTTGGTGAATATTTGTTCGGGGGTACATGCGAGAAATTAGCAACAATTCTTCTCACGTATGCAGAATACTTCATAAACCATACGTTGAGATACAATACTTGGTTTACTTTTAGGACGCTCTAAACATATACTAGGATTTTTCTCGAATAATTACGATTAGCTGAGGTTTCATGAACTGTAAATACTGGAGTGAGCCGTGAAATGTTATAAAATGATCTATGGGGATTGAAACCACCGTTCGGGTGATTAGACTCTTCACTAGTTCGAGATCGAACAACGAACGTTTATTACCATGTCGGATATGAATGGATTGTATATACATGGAACACACACTATATAATAATGTACATTTACCGTTGCCTTGAATAAAGTGAGCTTTAACTCTACAAGTCTAGTCGCAGGTTTCCTATGAAACTTAGAGTAATCGTAATCATTTCTCTTATCATAATTGTAACTTATTGGGATAATGTGCTCATCTATAATATCTACTGAAACATTTTTGGATATTGTGTTCAGTATATTATCTACTGAATCATTTTGGAATATTGTGTTTAATTGATAATATTACTTGAAACATTTTGGGACTTTCGTGTTCATTACAACTATACTATACTTGAAACATTTTTTTGGGATCTTTATATAAGTACACCTTTATATATGTAGGTTTATGTGTTGCAAGTATTGTATGGGGCATGTGATGAAACTTGTAAACACAGTAGACCTATATATATAGTTTTGGTTACATTATACTTACAAAAACTATGATACTCACCAACTTTCTTTGTTGACACTCTTTATAGCATATTTTTATCAGGTTAAAATAGATGTATGACATACTTGATGAGCATTGGAGTCGAAAACAAGATTTCTTTTCAAACGACTCAGTTAGAGGTCGTTCTCTCTTGACTTGTGCAATGGGATCATGAAGTAACGCTCTCGGAAAAAACATTCGCTACGACCCATTTTGCGGGGTGTTACAATAACATCTCTGGTATTGCCTTATATACACTGTACGATTGGTATAACAGCACTAGGGATGGTAAAACTTCTTGGAAGTCTTCGGAGACCCTACATCAATTTCATTTTAAAACTTATTAGTATCTAAATTTCTAAAAACAAAATGTTTAATCTCATGACCCTCATATAGTCCCAAATAAACATGATAAAAATAACTTGCTATTAAGGAAACAAGTAATCAAATAGGATCATAACAAACGCTAAAAGAATCATGATTCTCAAGAGAAAACAAGTTTTTACAATTCAAGAGCCCTAAGGGCTTGCTAATTTCCACACGGACTTTTATTAGATTCAAATAGTGGATCACCTGGAAAACTATGAAGATACTGTCATTATTGCTTAATAGCTAGATAAACAACCTTTTCTAACACTCTCTAAAATGGATTACAACCCAGGGATTGGATGAACTATGAGTGAGTTCACTCCAAATCCTAAAACTCTTCCAAACTTCTCCTTGAGAGAACTTCTTTGATTGTTGATAGAATGATATGTGAATTGAGATGAGAATGATGAGGAATGGATGCTCTAAAACACTGATTCAAGGTCCCTTTTATAGCCTCAAGTCGGAGTTTATGAGATAGATGGTGAGTCCTCACTTGTATACTTGTCAAATGATGAGAGTAATCTTGGGCTAAGTGTGCCGTCCATTTTAAATGTGCGTCGTACTTGGACGTAAATATTTTTGTATTGATCCGTTCTGATGTATCGCACACTTTGGATCCTTTTCATAATAGGCTTTCTTTTATTCTCTCTTCTATATCCATATTTAATTCGTCCGTTTAGTACATTTTAACGGATATTTGGCCAATTTTTAGTACTTTAGGTGAGTCTTTGGTCCTGAAACTTTCATTTATCTTAAAATAACTAAATAAGCAACTAAAATACCAATTAATATATTGCGTTAACGTATATATTTAGTGTATTTTCGAGGGATAATTTATGTATATTTGGAGCGTTATCAAATCCCCCCATACTTAACTTATTGCTTGCCCTCAAGCAATCAAAGCGAAAGAATTTTGTTTGGTAAAATAAATTTATGATCACAAGCATAGATAACGCGACAAAGCAACTCACGAATATTTATAGATAAGATTCTTTTTCACACTCTCTCGATTTGGTAAAATAGATAGTAAATAGAAGTCACTTATACGCGCAGCCCCATAGGCTTGTAAAAAAACTAAATTTCACCGACATGGCGTAAGCACCAAACATAAATATCAAAAGAGGTAATTTATTTAGCGATATTATTTATTATTTATTGAAAAAGGTTTGTAATAAAATCATAATTCACCTTATCCGTAACACATTCGACTTTATTCTTCACATCATTCTCTTTTTTTATAACTTTATTTCACTTTTTCTTGGGGGAAACTTGTTGTCCCCTCATACTTAGGATAAGCATACTACTTCAAACAAACTTAGAAGTTTGCAACTTTCGCACTTCGTTTAAACAACAATACCAGCATTTACTTTCTTTCATTTGTACGGATAAAATTTTAGATAATTTTATTAGAAATATTTTTGAACAAAATTTATTGTTTACTTATATTTATATTTTTTATCACCTCTTAATCAGTAAAATGTTTATAACACGCGAACGTATTCTTACTGCGGTATCATAAAGATTTCAAGCACAAGTTCTAGAATTAACATATCACTGGCACACTCATACAACTTTAAATCGATATCAATGCTCCAGAAAAGGCGACAAAACTATAAATACACAGCCGTAACGACGAATGAGATATTTGCAATTGCTTACTCCTTAACTCGAGAAAGCTAAAGATAAAAATTATCTTAGGTATCAAAATTGGATACATGAATCCTTAAGATCTAATCCTTATAATTTTTCTGGGTGGTATAAATATGCTAGTAATATTATCAATTCAGAGTCAGATTGCTTGAATGTGATCAATAAAATGTTATTTTCAAATATATATATATATATATATATATTCAACCTTTCTTAAAATGAGCATTGTCCTCAATGAGAAAATATTATAGAGAAAGGATAAAATAGAAAATTGAAATATACTTTTCAATTGTGATTGATATTCTGAATATTTTCTTCGCGCCAATTCGTCTCGCGCCTTTTCTTCCTTTTCCTGTTACGAATTTAGACATTGCATAGCAGAAAAAAATAATAATATCCCTAATAGATAAGTACGATAATATTGTTTTTAAATGCCAATAGAGGTATTTTACACACCATAATAATAATAATAATAATTGTTTTTTTTAAAGAAATTGTTTTAAAACATAAGTGACCCAAAACATGCGGTCACGTAACCAACTTGTTTCATCTCGACACTACTCTTCATCATCCTGTTGCTGCTGCGGTGGCGGTGGTGGGTACTGCTAATAGTACTGGTCATACTGCAGCTAAGCATAACCAAGTGGGTTGTAGGCTCCCTGCATCGGAACACTATAAACCCTAGCCATATGCTCAAACACTCTATGATACCTGTCCCAGTGATATGACTACCTATACTCCATCTGCTCTATCGGTTCCTGGTGTATCTCCATCCTACCCATCCTATCATATAAATCTTGCATAGATGCTCTCGGAGGTCTAGGAATACCAACTCTAGGCACACCTAGCTGTGGATCCTCGAGAATAAGTTTACCATCAGAATCGATTAAATCTCTAAGAGTAGTTGTATCCAAATCCCAACAATAAATTGGAGCACTCAAGCTCCTCCCCACATCCTCAATCAACACCTTGTATTTCCTAGCAAGCTTTGAATTAAACTGACCACAACAAATTTGACTCTCTTTCTAAGTCCCAACTCCTTTCTTCTTCATCCATCTTGCAATCACCCAAGCTATATTTGCATACCCATTTTGGTGTCTAGCATCAAACATACTTAGAAGCTACAAATCATTCTTTTGCACCTTATCATACCCAGTCGTCCTTTGACACAAACCATAAGTGATCATTTTGTGGATCACCCTCAAAATTAGGTTCCTAATAGTAAAAGTATGACTCCTAGACAAACTAATGTTATCCTCTCGACTAATGCTCAACCAATAATCCTGAGCATTAAAATTATCATCATTACGTAATCCTCCTTTAAAGTAAACATTAAAACCATCCTCCTCTAGCTCAACGGCTTGATACAATCCTAATCTTTGAGCAAACTCCAACAAAGTTAAACTATGGGCACGTCCACCAAGTCTAAACTTGATTATCTTCTTTGTTTGCAACTCATCATCAGCACACACTTCATCAAACTCATAGGTAGAATAAAACTTATGGCAAAGCTCGGCATAAATTGGCTCATTGATATTAAAAGCTCTAATCCAAGCCACCAAAGTAAATATCTCTTCCTCTGATTCAGCTTCACGCACCCTAATTTTTAGCATATCATCAATTTCTCCATCACAATCCATTCGGTTTAGCACATCCCAGTTTACGATACAAGGCGAGTAAATGAGTCTAGGAAGCAATTGGACCAATCTAGTATAGTACCTAGACTTTGCATCTCTGTTACATCCTTCCCATAGAAAAAACTCATGGTAAACTTGTGAAAGCAATACCTCTTCTATGGTTTCATGTCTTGAGAGTTTAGATCGTGATGATCTGGCCTTGTCATCGTTTGTTCCCATAGTCTACACATAAAAAATAATCAACAATAAAGTTATAGTTATGTTAGAAATGATTTAGCATGATTGGTCATAGTTTTGATGGTCTTTGAAACATTCTGTTACTTTTTGAGGTAGAAAGTGCGGCGCACATCCCTGAAGTGCGGCGTACTTTCTGGAAAAAGGGGCAAAGTGCAGCGGTTTTGAGGAAAAACCGGCGTACTTTCTGGGCTGAAAAAGAATAATTTTGAATTTTTATGATTTTTCAATAATTGATTTTAAATATAAATTCATAATATGAATAGTGCACTTTCAGATTTAATCAATATCAAGCATGCATGAGTTTAACAACTCCTAATTATCCTAATTCTAAGGGTTAATTGCTTATATAAAACATGGATCAAGGTTTTCCTAATCTAATTACACTTAACCTTAATAATTAAGAAATTAAACAAATTAATGATAAACAAGTCTAATGAATGGAATCAACATACCCTAGGCATGATTACAAGGTTGATGGATTGATTTTTGACACTTTTACTTTGTTTTTTGTTAGAAACCCGATGATTTTGTGTTTGAGGGTGTGTGGTTTTTTATAATGCCTCAGAATCGTGTTTGGTAAGTTTATGTATGAAAAACCCTCCTTGAAGTGCGGCGCACTTCACAGAAGTGCGACGTACTTCCCTTATTAATACTAATTACACAATCTTACATTATACGCATAATTTAAACATAAACTTAATCCATCACATTAGCTTAATATTATCATATATCAGATTAATATCCGTACATAAAATGTAATCCATTATGGATTTATACATATGATTTAAAAAAATAACATAAAACATAAAACGGGAGTATATAGCTACTCCTTTATTCCAAGTTGATCTTGTATTTTATTCCATAAACCAGTTGGGTGACATGATATCACTCAACTTGTGGTACTTCGATAATTTTTGGTCCGTTTTCTTTGTTGTGAATCATTGTAGATACATGTTCCCATACAAATCTATTAGTCTTATTTTCGTACACCACTGTCCTGTCGCTTCTTCTTTTTTACTATACGTGCCCTTATAATCAGGCTTCCAGTTAACTTGTTTTAATGGCACGAGTAATGAACCAAGGAAACTAACTGCTTTTTTTTAAACACTAATTTTCTGGAACGGGTTTGTTACTATTTGTATAGCTGATGATCGATCTTTCAGATTAGTACAATTTAGATAAGGAGCAGGTCTCGGGCCATATATTGGTGCTCCAAACTTATTTCTCTTGATCACATATTCCTCCTCATCATCACTATCACTCTCAGCTATTCTTAGAACATCGAGTCTCGCAGCTCAGAAGGTTTGATGACAGACTCCATCAAAGGTTAAGAAAATTGTTTTTGAGGTGTTAAGTATGCTACCCATCATATGAAGGAATCCCCAACCATCCACTATTGGTGCATCACGGTCGATTGGTATATCCAGGATAAGGAATTTTGTGATTGTGGTAGTTACCCCCACTTGATAAAGAACATTAAAGAGTTTTCCCATAGCTTCTGCCTGGGTATGATTTATCATTGTGATTCCCCTATCAATCTTCTTCATATCTTCTCTTCTTAATGTTTCAAAGATTCGAAAAGGCATGGTGTTAATGTCTGACCCAGTGTTTGCTAATGCATTTTCATTAACTTTCCTTTCTAATCTGATAGGAAATATGAATGCACCAGGATCGTCTATAACACCCTATGTTTTCAAGTCATTGACGACGTCAATAAATCTACTATTCATTTTTAGTATCGTACGCATTTGCTTGTAATTTCATGTATTAAGTAAAATCGCGTAAGCTAAAAATTAGCGTTCAATGTAAACGGGCATCAAACAATTAAATGTTTACATCAAGCAAGGGTTAAGTAATTATTTTGAGAATAATTATTAACTTTGTTCATTTTATTTTTATCGGATACATAAAGTGTATACGTTTCGCGATAAATTGCGTTTAGGCACTCCCGGAACCACCAAAACTTTTCTACGCTTCAACAAATACCCACATTTATACCCAATACATAAAAATTACTCAACAACATCACATATATCTTATTTTGGCCGAATTTATGGCAAGAGATTCAAAGATATAAGAAATCTTACACTTTGATCAAATGTACAACTTGTTGGGAATAAATCTTCATATGACTTAATACTGCCAATAGTACTAAAGGAGTTAGTACTGCCAGCACAAAGTTAGTACT
>BQNB010032961.1:0-40432 GCA_026074375.1 Tanacetum coccineum
GGTGTTATCAAACATATTGAGACTTATCTAGTGCCCTTTCATACTCAAAAAGTTTTTACTACCCTAAGAGTCAACAGTCCTAGTTTTTCTGGTAGGACTGTCCAGTTGTTTGACTCCATGATAGTTCCACAGAGTGAAGGTTCAGAAAACCCAACTGAGCCCCATCACACACCCTCAGCTAAAGATGAATCTCCACCTCCAGAAAATCAAACCACTTCTCCAGAACCCATACCACAAGAAACAACAATTCAAACCACTTCTTAAGATCCCATACCACAAGCAGCCACAACTTCATCACAAACTCAAACTGATATTTCCACACCTAGGAGATTAACTAAAAGGGCTATATGGATTTCTCAGTCTAAAGCCCCTTCACCTGGAGCAGATGAGACTGCATCTCCTACAAGAGATGACAGCCATATGGAGGTTTTCCCCTACTGCCACTAGCTTAGATGCAGGGCAGGATAGGGAAAACATAGCTAAGACCTCTTCCATGCCCCATGAAGCATCACCAGGGGTTACTTCTATTGGTGGTGGTGAGGGAAGTATGCAACAAAAACTTCAAGAATTGATGGATATTTATAATAATTTGCAACAGCAACACTTGGTTATGGAACAAAAGATTCAAAGTCAAGATCTAGAAATCATACAGTTGAAAACTAGGGTCAAAACTCTTGAAGATAATGAGCAGAGGAGAGAAGGATTTGCACAAGAGGATGCTCCAAACACGGGGGGGATGGATCAAGGGGAGGACTTGGTTGAGAAAAGTACTAAAAAAGGAAGTGAAGATACAGAAGAGGTGGCACATGTGTTGAGTTCTTTAGAAGCTGCTAATGTTTTGTCTAGTGGAGGTGCAGCTTCTACCCCTGCTGATATTGCCACTATTGCCATTGTTACCCCTATTGCCCCTGCTGGTGTTGCCACTGCTAGTGGAAGTTTTCCCACTGCTGCCATTTTTACCACTGCTAGTATTGCAACACCTTATACAAGAAGGACAAGAGCTTCAAGAGGGATTATTATTGAACCTTCTCACACTACTAGTGTTCCAACCATCTGTACAAAAGGAAAAGGAAAGGAGAAAATGGTTGAGTCTACAAGAACAAAGAAAAGAAAGATTCAGGAACAACTAGATGCTTAGGTGGCTAGAGAGTTGGAAGAAGAGTTTGCTCAGGAAGAACAAGTGCTTAGAGAACAAGGTGAGAAAGATGCTGAAATTGCTAGGGCTCAAGCAGAAAGAGAACTTGGAATTATGATTGCTGAACTTGATAGGAGCAATGAACTAATTGCCAAGTACATGAGTGAGTATGAACAAGCTAAAGCTGGCTTGTCACTTGAAGAAAAGATAGAGTTAATTACTGAGCTTGTCAAGTATCAAAAGAACCTTGCTGAGATCCACAGGTATCAAGCCCAGCAGAGCAAACCATCAACAAAGAAAGAGAAAAGGAATTTCTAAATGTCCATTCTAAAGAGTCATGCTGAATGGAAGACTAAATACTTTAGGGGAATGTCATTTGAGCAGATTGAAGAGAAATTTATTCTAGTCTGGAAACAGATGCAAGATTTTGTCCCTATGAACTCCAAGTTAGAAAGTAAAAGAGTTAAAAGACCAGGACTTCAGTTGGATCAAGAAAGTTCTAAGGGATTGAAGATAGTTAAAGCTTCAGGATCAGAACCATCTTAAAAACAACAAACTAAAGATCCTAAGGAGCTATCTGAGGAAGAGCTTAAGAAGATGATGGAGATAGTACATGTAGAAGAAGTCTACATTGAAGCTCTACAGGTGAAACGTCCTATTATAGATTGGGAAGTATATTCAGAAGGACAAAGATTGTATTGGAAGATTGTCAAAGCCGGGGATCATACAGAAATTCATCAAACATTTGAAGATATGCTGAAGAAGTTTGACAGAGAAGATCTAGATAAACTTTAGAGTTTGGTCAAAGAGACTTTCAATACTGCAGACCCTACAGAGGACAAAGAAAAGGAGCTTTGGGTTGACCTAAAGAGACTTTATGAACCAGATCCTAGAGACCAGCTATGGGCACTTCAAAGATACATGCATGATCCCTTGGAATGGAAGCTCTATGATACATGTGGTGTTCATCATGTATTTACTGGAAGAGGACATTAGATCTTATTGCTAGTAGAGAAAGACTGCCCATTTACTAAAGGACTCACCACTTTGATGATAAGTAACAAGCTCCAAGTGGACCAATATTCAGAGATGGCCAGTGAACTCATAATGAAGATATATAGTATTGCAAACAGTCCAAGATGATGAGATGTTTGGAAGCATCCTCTCCAGGTTAGTATTTTATTCTAGAAACTTGATTTGAAGATGAAGTATCAAGTTTATAGGAGGATTGTTGGGAATAAAATGCTCTAAGGCATTCCCACTGCCAGTTATAATGGTTCCCACTGCTAGAGTATTTTCCCACTGTTAGAGTAAATCTTCCCACTACTAATGTTTACACATCTAAGAAGTTTTGCCACTGCTAAATACATTCCACTGCTGCATGAAGATAAGAACTACTCAGAGTCAAACACACGTTATTGTTATATTTAGAATGTATTTTGTGTATATCTCATATATTTAGGAGATTTGGTTAGGTCTTATCATGTACAGGGCTCATTGTACTATAAAAGGAGTTCTTAGGTTAATATTGAAAATATAGATCTCTGATATACATTCTCTCATAGCTTTAAGGTTGTAAACCCTAGTACTGGTTGAGTACTCGTATTATTACATCAATAATATTAAAGGTTTTTGTGTATTTCACTGTTTCATTCATTTTATTGTTATTCTTTTTGATCATTAAAGGTTAGATTCCGCATAACCTTTGGTGAAACATCTTAACAAAGTTTCTCTCATTGTTAGTTTGGATTTATCCAAGGTGACAATAACCTTACAAGCTAAGGCAATAGATCCAAGTTTGGGAACAACAAGTGGTATCAGAGCTTGTTGAGAAACTTTGATCAAAGAAGTATAACACACTAATCTCATCACCAAATCACAAACAGAAATGAACTCGTTACGAGCCTCGGAACTGAAATTTGGGCAAAAATCACCCTACACAAGTTTTAATAATTTTCCTACAAACTAGTTGATTAAAGAAAATTTTCTAAAAAAGAAAAATAATTTTTTGTTAATTTTTGTATTTTTTATGAATTTTTAAATATTAAGTACTATTTAAAACAAAGAAAATAGAAAAAGATAAAAAAAATAAAAGTCTAAAAATTCTAAAAAAAATCAGATTAAATAAAGAAAAAGTTAAAAAACTAAAAATGCAAAAATGCCCAAAAGTTACTGTTTTAATTAAAAGTAATTAAACTATTATATCTAACATAATTTTAACTTAATAAAATTAAATAAAACTAAATACGTTAATAGGGACTTACAGTGAAAGGACACAAGGACAAACGGGTAATCAGGCTAAGCTAACCACTATGGACTAACAAAGGTCATACAAAAGAGAAAATTACAACAATTGGTCCTGAGAGAGAACACAGATTTCAAGACAAGTCCAACAAGCTTATTAAGCAAAACTAAAAAAGAAAAGTTATAAACGCAGCTTAATGGCAAACATTTTTAATAAAAGCATAAGGTCTGTAGTCTCTGAATAATGCCTGAAAAATTAAGCTGTTTTGGCAGAATGACAAATAAGGCCTAACAGCTATTGGCTTTTTGCTTAAGCTAAAAAAGGCTCCAAATAAGATGGAAGTTGAGAGACTAATAAACTATGCTTATTTTACTATACTTTAACTAAATGTAGGTAAAAATAAGCTCTAAAATAAGCCAAACAGAAATAAGCTTAAATTGACAGTTAAGAAAAAAGAAAATCTATCTACTTTGCAACTAGATTAAGCTAGCTTAGACAATGAAATAAGCTGTAAGCTTTTCAGAGCTTAAAGGGGGGCCTAGGGGCTTACTGAAATTGCAAGAAAAACTAATGCTTATTAAGGTTGGCTAAAAGAGATCAAGGGCTGAAAACAAAGGGTTTGCACCAGGGGAACTGCCAAACAGCCCTTAGGGGCTTATTTGGCTTAACCAAATAAGCTCAAAATGGCTTAATTTTTGAAAACAACCTCAAACAGATTTAGAGAGATGGGAAATGAGCTTATGCTCAAAAAATTAGCTTTTAAAAACAATAAATGGCTGCTGATTTCAGAGATGAAAAAGTAGGCTTTTTATTAAAAAAAATGACACTCATGCTTTGGCAGTTTTGACTTACAAAGTCAGACAACTCAAGGGAACTTTGGCAACTTGTTTAAACACTAAAATGACAAAAATTTGAGCCCCTACTTAGGATCACAATGGCTTAACCAAATATTAATAAAAAAATATTTATTTTTTTTATTTTAACCAATTGTAATCTATTTTAAAATACTTTTAGTTTCAACAAGGCTTGTAGAAACTTTTGAAAATAGATTTTAACTAGAAAACTTTAGCAAAACAGGCTTAATTAAGCTTAAACACCTAAGATAAAGTTAGCTTAATGTCCCCAACCCATGTCATCACCATTATGACCCATTTTGACGTTTACCCAAACACCCCCTTAATATTTATAAAAAATGTTTTAACTACTATTTTACTTAAACAAAAGCTAGGTTAGCCTACTTTATGGTTACTGAACTTAGTAAAAGGCAAATAGAACAAGTGTAAAAGATTTAAACATATATCTTTAAACCTTATAATTTCACAGTAGCAAGCAACAGAATTTTTTTCATAAATCTTTGAAATTTAAAGAAAACCAAATAATATTACAAAGGAAACAATTCTGAGAGCTTTAAATTACAATTTTAAATGAAAAGTTAAATAAAAATAAGCTAAAAAAAAACTCGTCTCTTCGGCTTGTGTTTTCTTGAATTTATATAAGCCTCAAGGTCTTCACAGCTTCTTTCTTTGTGTTTCTTGTGTGTGTACAAAGCCCAGCATCAATCCTAGCCATTGGATGGTCCTTTGTGCTTCTTTTAATCAATCCCCACCATTGATGGTGCTTCGGGTTTGGGGAGATTGCCAAGGTGGCAACTTTTAGGGTTAGTGGGTTGTGGGAAGGGATTGGACTGGGTAGAGGAGGGGTTGGGTAAAAGGGTTAGGCTGGTATCTCGTGATGTTGAGGGTTTTGAGGTGGTGGCGGGAAAAACTTTGAGAAGGGGGCGTTTATTGGTTACAGGTTTTTAAAAAGTTTCATTTGCCCAGAAAGAAACCCTGAAGTTTCATTTCTTTTCCATTTCTTTTGTTTCTTTTCTTTTTAGTTATAAGTAAGTTTGGAAATTGGCAAAAGCAGCCCTTGTGTTTTAAACACAAAGAATTAAAGAAAGAATAGGCTATTGGCAGTTTAAACCCTTGTGTTTTATAAAGAGAAATCAATTTTGTAAAATTGCAAATTCAGTCCCTCTTATTTTTAAAACACTTTTCTTTTTACAAACATTTTTAAACTTGACAATTTTAGTCCCTAGGGTTTATAAAAAGAGGGTATTGGGCCAGTAATGGGCTTGGGTTATGTATTGGGCCCAACTGGGTTTTGTATGTACAATGGCTGAGATTGGCTGTACAAGGGCTAGGATTGGGCCTTCAAAGTCTTCATAGTCTCTGTCAATTGCACACAAATGGGCTGTTGTCATTGATTGAGGGCCCATTTGGTCTTCGCAGTCTTCGTTAATATACTATTGGGCTTTCCCGGCCCATCAGATGGGTTGAGATCGCATCCAATAGTATTCTTCAATTACGGCTCCGGTTTTGACTGTTAATTTGTTGAGTTGACTTTGACTTTTCTGGTCTTTGGCTTTGATTTGGCTTTATCCTTCACAGCTTTTCCATTCCGTGTCCAGTTTTGTCGTTTTGGCTTTGTTTTTCGTCCTTTTCTTGGTTATCCGTTCCTGCACAAGTACAATAGCAAAACAAGCGTATCTTTGGCATTTTAAGTCCGTTTTTTGTCGAAACCAGCAAGGGGGAAGGAGAAGATTCACCCTTGAGCCTTTGCCTTTCTTTTTCTTGAAAGCTTGACATAGGGCATCTTTCTTGAATTTTTATAAGTTAGGCCATGCCGGGAAGACAAATGTCATAACCGCAGAGAATATCAGCGCTTTAACTTATGGCTTTTGGGTGCATTTCTTCAGACACATGGGGGAAGTGATATCTTGAGACCTTTAATATGCATTATTTGAATTTCCAGGGGGAAGTGTTGTGAGAAGAATTATTCAAGCGTGAGAAGATATGTTGCTGATCTAGTTAATGCTTACCCCAAACAATCAATCACTAAGCTTATTCCTAAAGGAGCAGTAAAAATTGATGTGGTATCTTACCAATTCCGTTGTGCACTTAATTATTCTAAGCTTGTAAGAAAGCTTTGAAACTGCTCAAGAGAGGATTGCTAGTTTGGGGGGAAGCTTTGAAAGCTTCTAAATAAAGAATATGTGGCATGAATTAGGGGGAAGCTGATTCATTGCTAGTTTGGGGGGAAGCTTTTAAAGCTTCTAAATCAAGAATATGTGGCACGAATTAGGGGGAAGCTAATTCAGAAGCTTCTCCTTAACCAGAAGTGTATGGGTTACCTAGCTGTTGCCTATTACAGTATTTCTTCTACAAAGTACTACAAAGATGATTCATGTTGGAGTCCAGACTTGAAGTCAAACACCACAGAAGACGTCATCAGCATATGAAGCTTCATGAAAGTTCTTGTTCTTTATCATTATGTACTTGTTAGGAAATTATTATAAGTAATTCTGTATATCGTCCCGTGGGGGAAGATTGTTGGGAATTCACTTTTACGTGACGACATTACAGAATTACCATAGTTTATCATAGTCACATACGCGAGGACTAGAATAGGCAACTATGTATAGTTTAGAGGCGTATAAGCTATATATACCCCTCTATGGCTTCCATAGAGGGGTTGAGTCATTATTTTGGTGTTGAGTCATTTGTATCATATCTCCATTTTCCATCTAATCACAAGTTCATCTTCCATCTCACTACTTTCTCTCTCTAAAATGGCTATCATGTGGTTTGACTCACCAAGACCATCGGATCAAAGTTTTTGTGAATCTTCACATAGCATCTAGGAATCATTCTAACATCTTTAACACACGAATTAACCACAAAAATCTTGATTTTTTACTTGTTCGAGCCATAAGAACATGAAAAACCTAAAATTTTCAAGAAACATCATACAAGCAGGTTTAATAACACTCAAAAGCATTCAAACATTCATTATATCAGTTCTAAACCTAAACTCATGACTTTTTTTAAGTTCTTGCCCATTTTTACCATTTTCGACATCAAGAATCATTCATAACATATGATATAGTTAACCCTAACAAAAACTGTTATGGGTACAATAACTAGACCCCTATAGGACCAAAACCCCTCAATCAATTTTAGATTCCATACACTTTTTAAGGTGATGCAATTTAAATTGACTTTTAGGGTTTTTCGAATGAATAGACACAATTTGGTCAAATTATAGAAGCATTAGCATTAACATGTGTGCCTTTTAGCTTAAAAACGAGGATAGAATAAATTCTTAAAGGTCTTGTAGGTTAACAATGGAGGAATAAGGGTTTATGAGTGTGTGTGTTCGTGTGGTGAAAGGAAACGGGGCAAGGGGTTTTTGTTTAAAAATCTTTTTAGGTTTTTTTACAGAAATGCCCCTGGGGTTTAATAAGTCTTTAACTTTTCTTTAAAACTTATCCTAAGCTAAACTAAAGTTTAGCAAATGGCAAAACTGGTCCTTAAGGTTTAGTAAACAAGAAAAGTCTCACATTTTGCATCAATACCCCTATAAGATTAAACATATAACACATAAAGCTCGATTGAGTTAAAATTAATTAACTCCTCTTTAATTATACACCCGATATCATTAAAACCTTTTCCGATTGACACCTTATTAATTATGAAGAAGAAGATTTTGACAGTTTCTCCCCCTCAAATAATGACCCGTTTTCTATTGAAAGAGCTGTAGTCGTTATTTGATGGATCAAAATTGTCTTAGAAAATGATGATCTGTTGAATCGGAAAGATGATTAATGTATTTTTGAAAATCAACACCAAAGAAAATAAGATTTCTCTTATTTTGACACATAAGCGCACCGACACGTACACTTATGGAATATAATAAGCACTGGTTATGATGCAAAGTAATCACAAATTAATTCCCGTATCTCATAATAGAAAGAACAACGTAAGTCCTTCTATGCGTATGCAAGAGGCATGCAATCAAGAGGAGATGTATATTCTACAAAACGTATTCTGGCAGTCACTCATGTCTTAGTAATGAGGAAATATAGATATGGGTACTTGGAAGAGATTGTAGTGAGAAGAGCTGATAACGTATTATAAAGATTCAAGGAAGGTGACTTTCCACGACTTCGGATCAATGATATCGAGGACATGTTACTTCTTGTGGTTCAGAATCGGCTCACAAATCTTTCTGGGGATAATGTTGCTGACTTCGCGATAGCACTAAGAATGTTCACCAGAAGTCTGGTTATTCAAAAGTGAGTCGAAGATCTTCAATTTGGAGTTGAAAGTTACCAAAAACATATCAACGTCACCAAGCCTGATACTACAAGACCAAATATCAAAAAAGGCACCCGTATACTCCACACAAAGACCCTCAAGGATTCATTTATGTCGATGACTTCGAGAGGAACTGGTTGATGCGCTCCGACGAACTGTACAAGTTCAATGATGGCACGTTAACCAGGCTTCTTTCTTCGCTCGAAGACATTACCAAGAATATCGACATGACGTACTTGCCGAAGAGAAGATGGAGCAAATTGGAAAAGAAAAGAGCTCATTTCATGATCAAGGACATCAACAAGCTGCTAAAGGAAAGAAGGATGATGAGGAGTTTGGAGAAATTTGTTGGTGGTAGACTCTACGAAACTGACCTCAGACTGCTGCAAAGAACAATATGACTTTGTCATATTGTGTTCATATCTTAAAGGTCATTCCGTATATCATAAACTTGTGAATGTGTATATATGTAGTGTAGACTTATGGTGAAAATAAGGTGTGCTAGAGTATAAAATTTTCAAGAATTTCTTAGTAAATTCAAAAAAGCTCTAAAAAGAGCTTATTAATAAGCTGTTACAGAAAGGAGGGTTTAACCCTTGGTTTTAGAAAATAAGCTATAAAAAACTCAAAACTAGTTCAAAATGAAAAAGGAAAGAAGTTCTAAAGAGTTATGATTGCTTTAATTATAAATGAAAAAAAACTAAAGCTTAACTACTTTATGCTACTGAAAATGATCATAAAAAAAGCAAAACTCAGGAAAATAAGCAAAGAAAACTCAAAATCCAATTGAGCTAAAAACTTAAATAACTAAACTAAACTCCGAAACTTAAAGGACTTATAAAACGATTAAAAATCTAACTAATTAAGCTAGAAAATCTAGATCCATAAGCCTAAATTAACAAAATTTAAAATTCTAAGGACTACTAAGTACTGTTTTTGGAGTTTCAAGTGTTTAAGACTTTTGACGAGCTAAATTAACTAAGTAAATAAAGCTAGAAATTGAAATTAAGACCTTAAACTTATAAGCTATATGAAAACTAAATCCTAACTAATTTTTGAAAAACTAAATCCTGAAATTACTTATCTAAATTAAGTTGAGAACATAGGCAGTAACTAACTCAAGTTAAAACTGCTAGAGTAAAAAGTTTCAGCATAATTTTGCTGAAAGTGCTGGCTGATTGCAATTTGATTGAAAGAACATTATTAAGCTAATGTAAATACGGATAGAAAATGAAAACTAAAACGGATTTTAAAATAAGCTATAACTAAATTTAATACTACTGAAATTAAAGCTAACAGTA
Organism: Tanacetum coccineum; assembly: GCA_026074375.1. Taxonomy (NCBI): domain Eukaryota; kingdom Viridiplantae; phylum Streptophyta; class Magnoliopsida; order Asterales; family Asteraceae; genus Tanacetum; species Tanacetum coccineum. Next base: position 9,823 of record BQNB010032961.1, read on the forward strand.
TTAACTTGTGAAAGCAGTACTAACTTGGAAGTTAGTACTGGTAGTGTAAAAGCTAAGCAGTACTAACTGAAGTTAGTACTGCTAGTGCAATTTTGAGATTACACTAATCCAAACACTACTTAACCATTATGACAGAGATGAGAAAAGCTTTTTTTATAAGAGAAATCTAATGAACAAGCACTAAATAAACCAATAAAAACTAGATTAATTAAAACAAACTTAATAATCATGATTAAACAACTGAATAAGCTTTAATCTAAGATCTAAACTATTTAAACTAATATTTTTGGATTTTATGAGTTTTTATGACAGAAATTGATAACTAAAGATCTATAACTATTTAAGCAAAAACAGATGAAAACATATAACTAAATTGCACTAGAAGAGAAATTTGAACACTAACAAGCAAAGAGAATAAGCAAATAAACAGATCTAAACATAGCAAGCAATAATATCAATATTTAAAACTAGAATTTAAAGGAAACTGAAAGAGAAACTTACAAACTCCTCTAGCTAAACAAGAGGACCAATTAAGGCAGCTACAAGCTCTCTAGCTTATGAATAAGCTAGAGTATAAGTCCTTGGGATCTCTTCCAAGGTAAGATCCCCTTCCAAAAGCTTAGATACAATAAGATCCATAATAGGTTTAACTGATTTAAGGTTTAGATAAGGTTAATACTGAATGCAAACAGCTCTATTTCAGCTTATAGACTGAAAGAGCTTTTGAGTAGCTTATTAGCTTATGAGACAATATGGCTTATTAAGAGAGCTTATGACTTTAAATGAGAGCTTAGAAAACGGAATTTAAAACATTAAAAACTGAATTTCATTAACTGAAAAAGCTGATTACATTACTTGAAAAAGGAAAACTTACATTTAAGAAATGGAATACGAAATAAAAATTACATAAAAACTTAAATTCGACTACTAAAAACTAGATTAAAAAGAAAAATTCAAGACTCCTTTTGTGTGTGAGAATGAGGCCTATTTATAGTGCCCAGCTGAAGCTTCTAGGACCTCTAGCCCTGCTCTCCAATCTTCAATCTCTGCCATTCATTTAATCAATCATTTGATCATCAATTGTGGCCGTTTGATCAAGATGTGGACACCTGAGGATTGCCAGCGTGTCATTCCCTTGATGTGACGTTTGTGTTAGTTTTGTGAGTAAGTTTAGCACATAACCCATTCACCAATTTGTGCTTCTTTACTTGATTACAAATATGTGGCCTTGAGTTGGGCTTGGATAAGTATCCCTTGATTAGACTATTTTGACCTTCATTTGTGCTTGGCTTCTTGAATTGAACCAACGCACCCTTATATATATCTATTTGCCCCTTGTTTTCCATGGGGGTGAACTGGGGGAGACGATGAATAGTAAAGGGGGTCCGCTCCTATTTTTGACAGTTAAAAAAATGTTGTAGATGGATGTTTGCTACTAATTGTCCGGCATTGTGTGTCTTGTCTATTCTCACTTTAAGTTATAATAACTTCGGGAAATTGCAGATGGCCTCTTGTAGTTGAAGTTGGCTATAGGCTTTTGGTTTTTTGGGTGCTGAGAAGGCTTTGACTCTCTTTGATTCTCGTCGGTCCGTGTTTGCTCACTTGTACGAATGTTTTCTTTGTGATTGTTTAAACTTAGCCGCTCACTCCACACACAAAAACACAAATACTCACGCATATTTTGCCATTTTTGGTCTGTTTTGGTATTTTTGGTCTGTTTTGGGTTTAATTGAGTTATTTTAGGTATAAATGGATATGTGTATTTTACACCTATCAAGGTGCTTCGTTTCTGAACCACTATAAATCCTCGCATTGTGGTTTGATTGTTCTTACTCTTATCTCTTGTCTTACATTATTCTTCCATACTATCCTATTAATTGTTTAGATAAGTATATTGTTCATATTGTGCAAGTGTTGAATTCACATAAAGTCGAATCTAGAATTTTTACAAACACTTTAAAACCTTAAATTAAAAAGCGGTAAACTATTCAACCCCCCTTCTAGTTTTCCACACTTCAAGCTAAAGTTAGCTCTCTATCATTAAAACTAGCTTGTTTCGAAATTAGTAGTTACTTCCTGCAAGAAATGATTGATAACCAAAGATCACTAAAAGATAAACATAGGCTGGGATTCAGAGAAGACATAGCTTCTACTAGCAAAACAAAAATAGAAAAATTGGGTCCTGTAGACTTAGAAACGCCTACTGTAGAACCGGCAGTGCCGGTTTCCTTTGCAAGAGAACCGGCCAGTTCAAACGAAGGGAACCGGCCCTCTGCAGAGAAATCTGAATTTTTGGAAACTAGCGTGTTAAAAAGAAATAGTTCCGTACAAATAACTAGGAAACCTTCATCAAACACTCCTGTAAGGAATGTAAAACAAATTCTAATCCTAAAACTTAATCAGGGACTTGGAAAAAGAAAAATCTAAACACATCCTAAAACACCCCATAGGAGAACCAACACACTATATCCGAAAAGCAACTGCCATCAAGTTGGTTGGGATTATTCGACACAACAAGGTTATCAGTTCCAGCCCCCTAACTTTGGTCCATGGGGATCATGTCTTCCATACCCATACATAAACCAACCAAACGACATGTATAACGCTAACGGACCCATGAGATATTAGGGACCAAATGCTTGAGTTACTTTGTGATTTTAGGTACATCTAAAAGTGAAGTTAGAACCGGACGAGTGGATCAAAAATAGCAGATGCTCAAGGCATATGACGGGGAAAAAAGATCTCTTTTCAACCTATAAGGCTATAGACGGAGGTAACATAGTGTTTGGTAGTAACACTAAAAGCAAGATCATTGGAAAAGGTACAATAACTCACAACTCTCTTACTATTAATGATGTTAGCCATGTAGAAAATCTTAGCTTTAATTTACTTAGTATAGGACAAATATGTGATAAAAAAGTGCAAGGTACTTTTTAGAGACACCGGTAGTGAATTAATTAAAGACAACATTACCATAGGAAGAGGGATTAGGAAAAATGGTCTTTATATAATGAAAATGGGAAACTCACCCAAAGATAGTCTTTGTCTAACCTCGATAGATGATACTTTGACCTTATGGCATCGAAGATTGGGTCATGCTAATATGCGACTCATTCAATTGCTATCTCTAAAGAGCTTGTTAGAAACTTGGCTAAACTAAAATTTGAAAGTCATTTTTGTGATGGCCGCAACATTGGAAAACAAGTATACGCAAGCCATAAGGCTAAAAACATGGTTTCAACAACTAAGTGTCTAGAACTTCTACATATGGACTTATTTGGTCCATCGGCCATCCAAAGTTACAGAGGAAACTTCTACACTTTGGTAATTGTCGACGACTACTCAAGATATACTTGGACAAGGTTTTTAAAACACAAAAATGAAGCTTTTGACCACTTTAAAATTTTGAGTAAAAAGATTCAAGTACAAAAGGGTTGTCCCATTATTTCAATCCGGACAGATCATGGTCGGGAATTTGATAATGAAGTACAATTTGGAGCATTTTGTGATGCTAATGGTATCACTCACAACTTTTCAGCTCCTCATACTTCATAATCAAATGGGGTAGTTGAACGTAAAAATCGTACCTTACAAGAAATGAGTAGAACCATGCTTAATGAACAATCAATCCCTCAAAAGTTTTGATGTAATGTCATCGACACCTCCACCTATATCTTAAATAGGAAAAACTCCTTACGAGCTTTTAAAAGGTAAAAAGCCCTCCTTAGAATATTTTAAGGTTTTCGGTAGTAAATGCTTCATTCTTAATACTAAGGACCATCTCACCAAATTTGACCCTAAATCTACCGAAGGCATATTTCTTGGCTACTCTCCTAATAGTAAGGCTTATATAATTCTAAATAAAGAAACCACGAGGATCGAAGAATCCTTAAATGTGAGATTCGACCCAAAGTTATCACCTCTTGTAGATGATGATATTATTGAAAGTCAAATCATAGAAAACCAAATAGAAGACATAGAAATCAAGAAAAATGAACCATTAAACAAAGAAATTGTTAACATCAAAGAATCCAAAGACCATCCTATAGATTCGGTCATAGGTAATCTTAAGAAAGAACCTTAAGGTCTCAAGTCCAAAGTCAAAGTAACTTATTTTGTTTCGTGTCCTCTATAGAACCCAAAAATGTCAAAGAAGCCATACAAGACGAAAGTTGGACTATGGCTATGCAAGAAGAATTAAATCAATTCAAAACAAATGATGTTTGGAGTCTTGTTCCTCCACCTGATAACCAAACCATAATCGGTACTAAATGGGTCTTTAAAAATAAATTAGATGAAAATGGTGTCGTATCTAGAAACAAAGCTAGACTTGTTGCACAAGGATACAACCAACAAGAAGGAATAGACTTTGATGAAACCTATGCTCCTGTAGCAAGATTAAAATCTATAAGAATCCTCCTTGCTTATGCTTGTGCACATGACTTCAAGCCTTTTCAAATGGACATCAAAAGTGCTTTCTTAAACGGTTTTATAAATGAAGAAGTCTATGTAGCTCAACCTCTCGGCTTTGTCGATTTTGAAAAACCCAACCATGTCTTTAAACTTAAAAAGGATCTCTATGCTCTTAAACAAGCACCCAAAGCTTGGTATGATAGACTCAATGCCTTTCTTTTTGACCATATGTACACCATGGGCTTGGTAGATAACACTCTTTTTATCAAGAAAAAGGATTCACATATCATCATTGTCTAAATTTACGTGGACGACATCATCTTCGGATCAACTTGTCAAGACCTTTGTGATTATTTTTCAAAAATAATGCACGACGACTTCGAGATGAGCATGACGGGTGAATTGAATTTCTTCCTTGGTTTACAAATCAAACAACTATAAGATGACATATTTTTCAACTAATCCAAATACATCAAGGAAATGCTTAAGAAATTTGGCCTAGAAGACTCTAAACCACTCAAAACTCATATGTCATCTGAAACCAAACTCACCCGAGACGAAGATGAGGAATCCGTTGACGACACAAAGTATCGTGGCATGATTGGTAGTCTTCTCTACCTAACGGCTAGTCGGCCAGACATCATGTTTAGTGTTTGTCTATGCGCCCGTTTTCAAGAAGTTCCCAAAACCTCTCATCTAGAAGCAGTAAAAATGATTTTTAGATATATTAAGGGAACAACTCATTTAGGTTTATGGTATCCTAAAGGAACGGGTGTAGAAACCATTGTTTACGCCGACTCCGATCATGTGGGAGACTATGTCGATCGCAAAAGCATAAGCGGTGTATGCACATTCACGGGATGTTTCCTCACATCGTGGCTCTCCAAGAAACAAACTGCCCTAGCTATTTCCACCAGCGAAGCCAAATACGTCTCTACCGGAAAAGCTTGCCAACAAGCTTTATGGATGAAACAAGCTCTAGTAGACTATGACATAAAATTAGATGACATACCCATCCTTTGTGACAATAAAGGTGCCATCGACCTTAGTAAAAACCCCGTTCTCCATTCTCGTACCAAACATATAGAAATCCGACATCACTTCCTTCGTGACAATGTCCAAAAGGGAAACATCTCAATTGAGAAGGTCTGCTCCGAAGATAACATAACCGATATACTAACTTGATGACATCAAATAACATCACTTTTATAGCATCATTTATCCCATGTAAATAACCCATTTTGTATAATTATTGCAAGAATTGGTAGTTAATCATTTATATTTGAGATTTGCTGTAATTATGGAGTACTTTGTGAAGATTAGCTAAAAGGGACACATTCTAGAGCTTAAACGAAGAAATATGATGAACACTGTTCTGACAACCAATATGTCATATCCATCAAGGAAGATACAGCGTATCTGTGCCTGCACTTTACAAGAAACCACAAAGAATTCAAGCTTAATACGCCGTATCCAGAAGACTTATATACATCGTATCCAAGATATAGTAATAAAATATTCCAGAAGCCATCAAATGTGGTCCCTACTTCAAGAAACATCTGATACGCCGTATTTACCTCAACCGATACGTCGTATCGACCAAATTCCAAACACTGTTAATAGAAGACCTAAAAACGAGTTTTAGGTGTGCTTGATTATATTTTTGATACCCTAACCACAAAAGTCGATTTTTAAAAGACAAGAAGAGCAGAAGAGGTCAAGCAAAGCTATTAATTCCATAGGAAACACCTTGTAATCTCCTATACTCTAGTAATCGTTCGATTTTTGGTATCATTCGTTTAACTCGGTTAGTTTACCTTGGTTGGATTATTACTCTTGTATTGATTACGATGATTAAGGGCTAATACCCTTGGGTATTAGCCATGATTATAAAGATTTAAACGTTTGGTTTGTTTATATCGAATGCTTAATTTATCGTTGATTGCTTGTTTATGTTTATCAATTCATACTTGTTTACATGCTTTTGTATGCGACCTATCATTCAACTGGATCTAGTGATACCGATCAAGTTAGGTAGATGCTGGGATGGCTCTCCATATAGTGATTTATATATCTAGAACAATAGGATCACAATTAATGCCATGTCTTTACCATTGGTTTATGTGAACAAGTTGGACTATCAGGTGACCTAGGATCAACAAATAACGTACTGATTCCTTTGGTAAAGACTTGGACAGTGGACTACTAGAATATAAATTGCCATTAAGCAGTAAGTGGATAAAGTCTCCATTAGCTAAGGTTTAATAACATTACCATTATTAATCTCATAGGATAGATTATAATCAGCAAATAGGATGCTTTATGCGGATGCATTTAATTATGATAGAATTCTACGTGTCTAGGTTTTAGGAATAAGTACCGCCTAAATCTTGGAATGATATGCCGCATCGAGATAAGCACTCATTGCACTAAATAAACAAACCAACGTTTTAATTGGATTAATCATGGTTAATACAGTTTTCTTATATTTGGCTAGAGCGCTCTTCTATCTTTTGTCTATCTGCTTGCGTGTGTTATTGTGTTTTAAATTGATTTAAGTTACCACAAAACCTGTGCCAGTCTCTCAAACTGAAAACCCCCCTTATCCATTAGAATTAGGACTAACATATGTTTAGCATAGGTTTAACATAGAATAGAATTAACATAGTTTAAATTAACCTAGCTTAGTTAACTAAAATATTGATAGAACTAAAGATTAACATTCTCGCTCTTAGTGATCGACACCCTACTTACCAACGAAACTACATCCGATCGGGTACACTGCCCGTTAAAGTGTTGTTTTAGGTAAAGTCGGCAAAATATAAATGTAAAACTTAAATAACTAAAATAACAACCTCACTACAACACAAATCATAACCAAACCCCTTAAAAGAGAACCCTTCAATCTTCTTAGACTAGGTCTCGGTCTCATGGAACCAAACGCCTAAATTATACAAAGGTATGTATCCCTTCTATTTCTCTCTTTGAGTCTAGGCTTCTATTTCTTGCACTCAAAACTTTTGAGAATTTTCAAGCATCCTACTATAAGTACTCTACATATATATCTACTATATGTACTTGCATCACAAAAATCTTATCTCATAAAAATCTCGAAAGCATTTTCCGCTAAAAACATTCTCACAAACTAGGACATTTACAAAATAATTTTTTTTGCAAAGTAAACACGTTTTCATACATCATAAGTCTCTTGAATGAGAAACGAAATGTATAATCAATATACAATTTCAAACACATTCAATCGTAGCAACATCAAACCAAGGAGACTTTGGGTTATCTCACATGTATATTTTATTTCTTTTGAGTCGAGATAACCGCACCTCCACATTGTTTCATATAGGCACACACTATAAATTGTTTCCTGCAACATCTGGTGTCGCCGGTTCCATTGAAAAACAAAGCCGGTTCCATTCTGCAAATGTAACCGGAAGAACCAGCAACACTGGACAGCAGTTGTAAACACGAATTTTAAACTTCAAACATAACTTTTTCCCATAAATTTCACCATATACCAAATCATAGACATTAGGGATATCTAATGATTATATTTTTACCAAAATAAGAAGTAATGCATTTAATATTCTAAAATATTACACTATAAATAGATGTCTAGTCCCAAACACCTCTTCACCCATCCCTTTCAAGAAATTCTCTTAAAGTTACAATGCCTAAGTCTAAAAAAGAGAAACAAATCTGCAACTAACCTTAAACGTACCGCTAGGATGAGCGTTCGACCTTGTTGCTTTAACAACCCTCGACCGGCATCTCCTCCATACCAAACACTATCACCTCCAACCGACTACCAAACGGCTCCTCCATCAACTCCAAATGTCTCTCCACCACTTTCCCTAATCGCAACTCTAGGAATCTCGCTAAGCAAACTTTTGCTCACCCTAAAGTCATCTCCACCTCCATTGACCTCACCTCCACCGGCACCAACACAACCTTCCAAACACTCCTCACCTCTAACCATAAACTTGGACTCCGTTGAGCTCATCTTCTCAACCCCTCCTACTTCTCCACACGCATTCTTTGACTATCTCGAAGATTACCTCCTAGAACCACAAACCCTCCACCACATAGACCCTCCTTCAAATCCATCGAACGTTTGGCAAATCAACCACCACCTCTTCCGGCCATGGAACTACCTCTCCCACCATTGCCACCACAACTTCCAACTTTACCACCACAACTTCCGCCTCTAGGGCCTAACAACCCCTTTCCTATGCTCATTCATGAAATGTTTTGCGATCATTGTCAACGCACTCAAGTCATTATCGACAACTTTCATGATGAAATGAGGTTCATCCTCAATCACATTCTAGATCGCCTCAATGTTCTTGCTCACAACTACTAGACTAAGTGTAATAGGAATCAAATAATAATGTAGCTATAGTTAAGATCTCTCTTGTTTTTTAATTTTTGTCTCCTTTATGTTATGATCTCTATGTTCAATAATTGCAATTCAATGAAGAATGCTTCATGTAAAAGATTGTGTTGTGTGATTATTTTGCTGCATAAATCTATTTATTTCTTGTCAAAACTAACCATTTTTTAAAAGTCAACCTTTTTGACTTTGTAGCCGGTTCCATTGGCCACAAAAGCCGGTTCCTTCATAGGAACAGAACCGTCCTTGCTGGTTCTACAAAAGCTATATCTTGTTTTTGGCCCTAACATTTGTTTTGTAGGTACTCCTAAAGCAAGGGGGAGCTCATACCATTCTATCTAACACTTCTGTTATGTAGCATTACATCACTTAAGATGATTTACTCTCGTTAAAGAGGGTGCTTTCATCGATGAGGAGCATTTCATATCGGCTAAAACAATTCAACCTTGCCTTTGATACACTTGCATCTATTGTCATATGTTTCTATCTAACTTCTACCTCTCTTCCTCTTCTAACTAACCTTATGACTCTAATCTTTTTGTTTTGACAAAAAGGGGGAGAAGGGAAATAAAATGGAACAAGGGAAGTAAAGTGGAACTTAACCTAAATGTTTACAAATAAAATGTTAAGTCTTAGTTACATTTAGCTAGTTTACTTTCAATCAATTTTATGTTTAGTCATCAACAAAAAGGGAGAGATTATTAATACAAATAAACCGGTAAAAACATTTAAATCTACTTTACGATCTTACTATGTTTTGTTGATAACAACTCATGAAACCACATTAAAATAAACTACCTAAATCACACACATTTATACCAAAACAATTTTATACAATGTATAACTTTCCATTTTTAGTAGCTTAGAATTATAGTTTACATTACTTGTAAGAAATTTTTATATGCTTTTCACATCATTGATGACATCACCATCATAGCATATCTTAGAGTAATCTTCCAAGATTACATATAATCTCTCAAGAGTTGGCTATCTAAAATTTGAATCTTGTGTTAGGAAGCCGGTTCCATTAGATTACACAGCCGATTCCATTAAGGTAAGAGAACCAAGCTACAGTAAATACCGGTTACCTTATGGTATACTAGTCAGTTGCATTATGCAACAGAACCGGGCTACAATACAGTTTAGGCCTATAAATAATAAACCAACTCTCATAATTTTTTCACCCATTCTTGATATACTAATCTCTCTAATCTACTGATCATTCTCTCCTCTAAAGTTCTTGTTTAGTTTCTTTTAGCATTTGTAGGTAATTCTCTTCAAGGAAGAAATTGCCAAACACCCCTTTGAGATGATCAAGTTCCAAGTATCTTGTTTCGCATCTCCATTGCATTATCAAGATCACATTTCTGATTCTTGTACATCATATAGTAGTTGTAGTTGTATTCATCATCTTTGTAAACCAAGTGTAGTGATATTGGTGTTGTTCTACCTTGTGAAGAATCCGATATCTAGCTTTGTACCGTTAAAAGGTGTAAGCAACGTTGTAAGGTTTCTCTGCCAATTGAAAGGAGATTAGTGACTAGTGTTTACTAACTCTCGAGTAGGTGACTCGGGGTGTGGAGTAGGGCAAGGAATGTGTCCTTGTAGCCGAACCACTATAAACGCTTGTGTCTTGGTTCTATCTTTCTAACTCTTTACTTATTTGCATTTCATATATAATTAGATTATTACCAAACATCAATATTGTCAAACTTCACAAAAGATTTTAACAAAGCAAAATTTTAAAACGGTAAAATTATTCAACCCCCCCTTCTTGTTTTCCACACAATCATTGCACGAATAAACAATTCATACATCTTATTTAATTAAACTTGGTTAATACGTTTTCCTTACATAAGTGCTTGACCACTTTTTTATCATTTGTTTATCTGCTTGTGTGTGTTATTTGTATTCTTTAGTTTAGATTAAACTAAAACTCATGCCAGTCTCTCAGGCTGAAACCCCCCCCCTTGTGTTAGTTTATGTTTAATTAGAACTAACCTAGATAACTAAAATACAAATAGACTTAAGTATTAACGCTCACTTTTAGTGATCGACACCCTACTTACCAACGAACCTACAATTGATCGGGTACACTGCCCGTTAGTGTTAGTTAATAGGTAACTTCGGCAAAATATAAATAATAAAACTTGATAACAAAAAATTACCTACACACAACGACACACATCAATTCCCTACAAAACCTCTATTTCCTATCGATCCTAAAATCTTTGGCAGCACGTGTTTTGTTCAAGACACTAAACCTAACATCACCAAGTTAGATCCTAAGTCACTTACGTATGTTTTTCTTAGATACTACCGCATTCAGAAGGGGCATAGATGTTATTCTCCTCAACTTCATCGTTATCTTGTCTCAAGAGATGTCACTTTTCATGAAGATTTACCTTACTTTTCGGTCAATACTTACCGTCACCAAGAGAAAAATGATGATCTGCTAGTATATGTTTCTCTTACCCCTGTTGCAACCACTAAACAATCTACAGAACCTGACGGTCTGCCCCTTAAAGTATATGTTAGGCGACCTCGAATAACATCAAATCTTGTTCGTGAACCATCCTCCCAGCTAAAAGATGCACCCATTGATGCACCAAATAATGTATCTAATGATGTACCCATTAGTACACCCAGTGAGGCATATAGTGATTTTGATGCACCTAGTGGTTCTGACTGCACCTGAACTTGTTTTACCTACTGCCCTTCGGAAAGGTAAATGTACTTGTACAGATTCGGTTTCTGCATTTGTTTCTTATGATGGGTTATCTATCTCCTCTCGTGCCTTTGTTGCAAACTTAGACTCGATATTAGTCTCGAAGACTGTTGGTGAAGCATTGGCCCATTCTGGATTGTGTGCTGCTATGATTGAGGAAATGATTGCTCTGGATCATAACGATACTTGGGATTTAGTAGATTTACCTATTCATAAAAATTCAATCGGTTGTAAATGGGTGTTTAGTGTTAAGATGAATCCCGATGGTTCAATTACTCGATTGAAGGCCCGTTTGGCAGCTAAGGGTTATGCACAAACATATGCCATTTATTACTCTGAGACTTTCTCACCGGTTACAAAGATATCTTCTATTCGGTTGTTTATTTCTTTGGCTGCAACTTATGATTGGGCACTTCATCAACTAGATGTGAAGAATGCTTTCTTACATGATGACTTACAAGAAGAAGTATATATGGAGCCACCTCCGAGGTTCGTTGCTCGGGGGGAATCTCGAAGTGTGTGTAAACTTAAGAAAGCTTTGTATGGCTTGAAACAATCTCCGCATGCTTGGTTTGAATAATTTAGTAATGCGGTAATTAAGTTTGGCTTACGAAGGAGTGTTTATGATCATTCCGTTTTTGAATGTAGGTTGCATTTTGCTTGTGGTTTATGTCGATGATATAGTGATTACGGGTAGTGATAAAGGTGGGATAAAGAAATTAAAATCATTTATTAGTAATTGCTTTCAAACGAAGGATCTCGGGTCGCTGAAGTACTTCTTGGGAATTGAAGTGTCTCGTAGTAGTAAGGGTGTTTGCCTTTCTTAGAGGAAATATTTTCTAGACTTGCTAGATGATGTTGGTCAAATTGAGGCAAAACTGTATGATGAGTCTATGATACCAAAGCTGAAACTAAAATATGAAGATGAAAGATTGCTACAGAACCTTGAGAAATATAGACGAATAGTTGGGAAGCTAAACTACCTCACTATTACTCGTCTTGATATTGCATTTATGATCAGTGTTGTAAGTCAGTTTTTGACCGCTCCTAGAACGCCACATTAGGATTCCGTTACTCAAATTCTAGGATATCTAAAGGGTACGCCGGGACTTGGTCTCTTATATGATAATCATGGGCACTGCATAGCAGAAGGGTTCACAAATGCTGATTATGCTGGATGTCCTAATACTTCGCGCTCTACAACGGGAAATTATGTTTTTGTTGGAGGCAACATAGTCTCTTGGAAGTGTAAGAAACAAAATGTTGTGTCTCGATCAAGTCCAAAGGCCGAATATAGAGCTATGGCATAAACGACTTATTGGAGACAAGCTAGTCTCTTGGAAGAGTCAGAAACAAAATGTTGTGTCCCGATCACGTTCAGAGGCCGAATATAGAGCTATGGTACAAATGACTTGTGAGCTTGTATGGTTGCGTAATTTACTTGGTGTGATTGGGTTTCCTCAATCTAAACCAATGAAGATGTGGTGTGATAACATAGCTTAGTGTTCAAGCTAAATGTATCTTATATATATATATCATGTATTTCATTGTAACAACATCAAGCAATACAATATAATATTTCACTATTCATTACATCACCGACCACCGGGTATGGTGACGCCGGTTTAGCAGTGCCAATTGGTCTTCCATGTCACTTACCGCCTCTATACGCTACGATACCTATTGCTCTTAGTACGTGAGAATCAAAGTCATGTTAGGATAAATAATCACAATAGAATGTAACACCCCACCGAGAATGGGTTAAATGTCACACGTATTGCATCAAAACAAACGCAAACGGAAGACTTTATTTATAATATGGTTCAACAACGTTCACCAAGAAAACTAAGGAAATAAATTATCAAATACATCATGACTTCCAAACGAAATTAATTCAAATCTCCAAAGTCTAAGTGAAAGACAAATTTAACTTCAACGTCTAAATGAATTTAAAAGAAATGGGAAAGCTATCATCAAGTCGGTCCACTAAGAGCTCCTAAGCACTCTTCACTCATACCCAGCTTCCCTCTTATTACCTGCCGCGGAGAAAAGAAAATGCGGCTGAGCTAAAGCTCAGTGAACAGATATAAACGAAACAGATAGATAAAATATATGTAGTAAACGAAATGGAATCAGAGATTGCATATATCATCAGATCTAAACGAATAAGTAGCCAACAAAACATATAGAAATGCCCACCGAGCTCGAAACTAATGTCTAAAGCATGCCACATGCTTAGACCCTACAATCAATTTCATATCATATCATATCAAATTGTACATGGGAGCTGCAGCTCCTGATGTACCCTACAAAGTGTGCAATGGGGTGTTGGCACCGCACTAAGCCATGAACCAAAATGAAGTACCTAGGATGCATCCATACGCTCCCTACAAATCAAATCATATATGGCCAAGTGCATAATAGAGCACACACAACAAAAGAGAATGTCGTGGACTGATCACACCACCATAGATAGTGTCACGCCATTGGTGCCTCAATGACGTGGCCATGGTACCTCTATGGCTAGTTAGCTCGGGCATCAGAACAAAACAAAGGGCTCATATAGCATATCGAAACAAAACATATTATGTTCAAAGAAGATCATGTCTAAACAGAATGGATAAGTTCATATCATGGAAATATCAAATGAAGCATGTATCAAACAAATTCAAAGGGCTCAACGAAGTTATCAAATAAGGTTGCAACAAATAACGAATAATAAGATGGGAAACATAAATAAGGATTTTAGCGAGGCAAATAGATACGGAGCAAAAGTCATAAGAATCCTTAAAAGAAAGGATAGAATATCCGTACCTTAAACAAACCAACACGTATTCAAAAACTTGACTAACTCCTTCTTCAAATAATCTACACGAATTATGAAACATCATTTAGCAATCAGCTGATGTTCACACTTTACTACTACTTATTATATATTAACGGTTAGTCATAATGTACTTAAATCAATAGTTCTCTAGAATTTATGTACAATAAGAGTTATTAAGAAATTCTCTACCTTTACTTTCATAACGATAGTTTACAGCTCAACTTAACTTGTATCTTCTAATAGTTACCTTATGATTAACATATCCATCGCAAGGTTCATAAACATAAATGCTTATACGCAATAAGTAAAACATTATTCCAGAATTTATACTCTTGAAACAAAGGAGACATTGTTTATTATATAAGAGGTTCAAACTTGTTATACTATTACGTTATTCGAAAATATTCAGATTCAAGAAAAGGTATATTTATTAAGTTATGAAAGTTAACTTTGTGGTATTATTATAACATATATTCAAAGGCCAAGCTAGGCTATTCATGCAAATCACTTTTTTCACTCTTTATATAAAACATATTTCATAATATATCAGAGATCCAACTTCTAATGATATTAACGCTATTTTTAAAACCAGATTCTTTACTAGTTAGGCCATACTGATTACATCCTAACATGTACATATATGTAAACTCTTTAATGTGTTACCCATTTTCTTTTAACAGAATTACAAACTAATGAGTTAAAAGCATGTACCTCAAGACTTATTATACTTTTCATATATATCTTGGATTCATATATTTAGAAAATAATCTGACCTCATTATATAGATTTACAAAACCTGATGTGAGCCACATGACATAGCATTCGGTTATTTCAGATTATAATTTTATTATACCATATATAAGGTTAACATATAGCAAGATCTCTTTGCATAATTCCTATACATAGTCTTTGATTATGTACTAAACTGATGGTTCAAAAATATACCTTAGACTAGACAAGGACGATTGAACCGCGAAATACGACCACAAGCGCAACCACCACTTTGAACACTAACAACAGAATTCCACGAGATATGATGGAAAAAAAACCCAACCGAACACGAACACAGGTAGCTAAACATGTACCCGTCATGAACTAAAACTTTATCCTACGCATGAACCGAAACTCAAATCTATGTACACAATAGCTAGACGTAACCGAAACTTCTACCCACTCATGAACTATACACCTCCAACGAACGAGACCAAAACGAACTACCCGGACATGAACTAATGATCACATCCTAGAATTCAAATAATGATCACGTGAACCCAAGACAAGTCATGATACTCCCCAAACTTCGTATAAGTGCTGCCAGAAATTTTAGTCGGGGATTTATTTAGGTCTTGATGAGATTTGAGTTATCGTGTGTGAGGAGTGTACATAAACCGCACATATACTCTCGTGGGAAACAAACTCAGCGAAAGAAAAGGGATGACCAAGTAATGGTTTTAAGTTTTGACTAAGTATAGATAACGTGGGTGTAAGTTTGAACCATTTGGGCTTATTTTGAATATATATATTTTTAAACATTTTATATTACATAAAAGACCATGATGATTTAGTAAGTAAATTTTTGTCGTACGAATTTGTTAAAAATGTTTTATCACTAATTAAATAGTTTAGGGTATTATATAGAATAAAATATTTTTTTGTTTATATTGAATTTGGAATGTCCCGAATTCAATTAGAATACTTGTGTAACTATTACTTTCGTTTCACTATCACTCTCCTATGAATGAAAATGTTGTTCACTATAATATCACGTCTAACCAAACAAGCCTTAAATACTAAACACACTTGGGCCCGTTTATTTTTTGAATAGTTTTGGACTGACACTAAGATTCGGTTTAGGTTTGAAATGAATGTAGGAAAGAGAAAATTTATGATAGTATTGAAGTTGTTTGTTTTAGATATAGTATAAAAATTAATAGTGTAACGTATAATTATTTGTTCAGGAAGATCATACACCTGAGCCTCGTATCGTCAAAGGGTGACTAAGGCCATGAATTTGATGAGAATGAAATTTATGTCTCCTCGATTGGTGGTGGACATGATAAGGAAGAAGATGACTTGAATGATTATGACGGATACGAGGCTCAGGTGTATGATCTTCCTGAACACATGCAGTCATGTTGTGACCGTTTTGATATCCGACTCAAGGGTCGTATTAGGAAATAGTTTTATTTCCGTTTTTGTTCGTTCATAAGATTGTCATGTCTTTCTTATGTAGTGGCTAGGTTGTAGCTTTATTGGTGCTTGTTTGTTGCCTATGTAATGGGCTGAGATGAGAGACTTCACTCTCATCTATTATACTTAAACGTCTTTTTTTGTGAAATACAATTTACCGGGTAATTCCTTTTTAAAAAAAACAATAAAAATAATATTATAAAATTTAAATAGTACCAAATGTTAACGTGTCTTACACATATTTCAAAAAAATGATACATCTATTGTCGGTAAACTCATGCATCCATGAGGATTTGTAGAAACCCACTTCAAAAGGTGTTAGGGGGTGTTTGTTATCCCACTTTGGTATGGGTTTTGGATTGACAAGACTTAAGACATTTGTTTGGTTGTTTTTTTGACAAAAAGAATGTGTATTGGATTTGAATATCGAAAGCCAAGTAAGTAGCCACTTTTTTGCTTGGTTTTTGTAATTTATGTGGGCACTTTTCAATAAATAAAATGCATCTCTCTCTACACTTACTATATAATAATATATTTTAGAGTTAACTGCATTTTTGGTCCTTGTGGTTTGGTGTGTTTTTCACTTTTGGTCCAATTTTTCAAAAAAATTCGGATTTAGTCTAAAATGAAACGTTCGTTTCACTTTTGGTCCATTTTAATTAACACCGTTAGTTTGACTATGTTTGACTGTTAGTTAGAAGGGTATTTTGGTCTTTTTAGTATATTATTATTAAAAAAACTCAGGTGGGTCCCATTTTTTTTCTCTCCACAATTAAATAAACAAAACACATTTATATATATTTCCTATCCCTTTTATACTTGTCTCTCTTTTACGTAAACACCATCAAAAACAAAAATAAGAACACAGTACCCACCATCGTCGGAATCTCGCCGGATTTCACCATAGCCACCTAACAACTCTTCAATAAATCCCTTAAACTATAACCTGCTATTTAACAAGATCTTCAGTCAAAAACCCTAACCCTTTTCTGCTTGAATCCACTCGAAGCTAACACCAACAAAATCTTTGCTTTCTTCCCAACCGCATATCCAGTCCTCTACTTGTTTATTTAAATACCCACATTTACTAAAACCTAAGTAAACACAACCATTGAGTTTGGATTGTTGACCAAGAAAGCGACGTAGGTGAGTGTTTAAGGATGGTGTTGGATCTGATTTATGGCAGTGGTAGTGGCGGGTGTTTGAGGATAGTGTTGGATCTGATTTGTGTTGTTGAGCAGTGGGCTTCACTTTTGAAAATCAAGAAAGCGACGTGGGTGAGTGTTTGAGGATGGTGTTGGATCTGATTTATGTGTTTGTGAAGTAGCAAAAAATTCAAGAAAGCAATATGAAGACGAGTGGAGATGAGAGACGAGGGTATTGAGTTTATTGAGGAGGATACGTTTCAGCCGCAAAAGGCGAATGTGGTTTTTGTTTGCGCGTTGGATGGGTGGGGGTTTGGGATATGTGAGTTTGCCGAGTTTTATGCGAGTAATGGTTGTGGTTAGCAGGTTAGGGGCCGTGGTGGTCTTGTTTTGACTCATGGTTTGGCGAAAGTGTGGCAGGGTTCATTTGTGGCTCAAGTTGATGCGAAAGTGTTTTTGGTCGTGGTCTTGCTTGTGATGTATGTAGTGTTCGTGGTGCAAGTCAAGGTTCGTCTCAGGTGTGACAATAGTAAAGGTCAACGAGGGCCGTGGCATTATTCTCTCGAAATAGTTTGGTTTAAGATTTTGACGAGTTTTGTTTTGTATCTAGGATGCCTTTTATGTGATGAATGTTTGAAAATTCACTCAAATGGTGGTGGATCTTGAATACATCTGGTTTCATTTTGATATGTTGTTTTGTACTTTTGTGTTGAATAACAAGGACATAAAAAAATATAATAATAATAATAATAACAAAATGAAAAGAGGGTAGTCTAGTTATTTTCAGTATTAAGACATGGGTATTTTAGTCATTATGCATCTTTTTAACTCGTCAAACTAACGGTCAACAAAAATTGGACCAAAAGTGAAACGAAAGTTTCATTTGAGACTAAATCCAATTTTTTTTGAAAAATTAGACTAAAAGTGAAAAACGCACCAAACCACAAGGACAAAAAATGTAGTTATCTCTATTTTATTGAAAAATCTAATTATAAAAATATAAAACTTTTATTAAAATATTAATTTATCTCTTCAATCATTTTATCAAACTTGTACCAAATCCAAATCTAATTCTAAACCCACGCATACCAAACGGGTCCTTATTGTTTTAAAACCTATACCCCAACTCTAAGTCCAAACAAACGCACCATACCTACCTTATTGTTTTAAAACCTATACCCCCACTCTAAGAGCGTTGGGTACCGTAACGCCGTGGGGTCCGGCGTTAACGTCGTGGCCGGCGTTACGGTACCGTGGATGTGAAATTGACGACGGTGTTGGTGGCCAAGTTGACACACCAACGCCTCGTTGAGGCTTGTTTTGTTAAATTTTTTTCTTGTTTAAAAATTTGAAAATGGCTATTTTAGCCGGTTTTAAAAAAAAATTTATTTTTGTTTTAAAACAATCGGTAACGGCTAGTTTTAAAAAAAAATTAAAAAAAATACCCCAAACGGCTAGTTTTTTCAAAAAAAAAAGTAAATTATTTTTTTCTAAATATTTTTACCCACTATATATATCTCATTTCATCATCAACAATCTTCATCCTCAACCTATACATTCAATCTCATCCTTCCAAAAAAAAATGGCCGATCATTTTCCAAATGAAGGCTGATTTTTGGAACTCTTAACGACGAACACGATGGGGTTCCGAGTCTACCATCGAATTCTCAATATACCCGGGCTTTTCTAGCTAAGCTTCCGAATGAATCGCCGAGCAACAAAGCTTTCTTCATCTTAAAATCAAAAACATTTTTCTTGCAATTTCAAAACTTTTCGCCAAACAATACAACAAGAATCAACCACAATACAAACAAAGCCAATCTTCAAACTCTAATCCACAACAAAACCGTCTTCCCAACCAAAAAGAAACCCGAGTTAGTTAAAAAACCGCGGCCAAAAGATCAAAAGGAAAAGAGGCCGAACCGACGAGAATAGAAATTCACCGTTTAATCACGAAAAAGCTTGGGCGATTTTGCGACAACACGCAAAATAGGACGCACCCAAAGTTGCACCGGTTGATTTAACAAACGAAGGACGAAACGGGCGATTTTTCACGCATAAACGGGGTTAACACCGACGATTCCTATTCGGGTGCTCGATTCAGACCTAGTCCCCCCTCCAGGAAGAAAAACAACCGCCCCGGGGGAAAAAAAACCTAATACGACCATCGGCAGAGCACCCGGGGTGAAGTCACTCGTCCTCTATTCGAGCGAGGTTTGTGTCTCACGAGCTTCGGGCTCAAACGTGTTGAGGCCGCCAAAAAGGCCATTTGATGGGTCGCAAAGGACAAAAGACGAGACAATTATAAGTTTGGAGGAGTTGCGATTTACTGCCCTTTAGTACGAAGGATTTGTGGACGACGACGCTTGTTTTGGATCTTGCGAAAAAAAAACAAATCAAGAAGCAAGTTACGCGCTCTATAAATGCCGATGGAACCGAACAACGAAGACGACTCCGACGAGTAGTTTTTTTTAATAAAATTCGAATGTTTTAGTTTTAAGTTTGTGTAATTTTTTTTAATTTCCGGTTGTTATTTTTTTTTTTTAAGAATTGTAATTTTAATTTTTAATGAATGAAAATGAATTTATTTAGTTTTAAAAGTGATGAAAAAAAATAAAATAGTGGGTCTCAAAAAGTGGTGTTATTGAGTTATGGTTACGTGGTTTTTTTTTGAATGTGAATATGAATGTGAAAAAACTGACGTGGCGGCTCAAAACTTGATGTTACCGGGTTATGATACCTAACAAATGCATCCTTAAATCTAGTGTGTTACTTTCCAAACATACCTACCAAT
Source organism: Tanacetum coccineum (assembly GCA_026074375.1). Classification (NCBI taxonomy): domain Eukaryota; kingdom Viridiplantae; phylum Streptophyta; class Magnoliopsida; order Asterales; family Asteraceae; genus Tanacetum; species Tanacetum coccineum. The sequence continues at coordinate 30,325 of BQNB010032961.1, forward strand.
ATGAAAAATTGGATTTTGAATATCGAAAAAAGTGTAACGGGTATGTGAAAAGGGACCCATGTTGAAAATATTTGATAATTTCAATCTATCCCGCCCACAAAAACACTCTCCACTCCAATCCCCAAATCGATTTACACTTACACCATAAAATCAAATCAAACCAAACCCATGAATCATTACCACATTTACGAAGCAATCGGTCAAGGAAAATACTCCGTAATCTTCTTCTTCTTCTTCTTCAAATTTGTTATGATTTTGAATTTTCATTTAATAATGTGTTTTTGAATTTTGTAGACTGTGTATAAAGGAAGGAAGAAGAAAAGTATTGAGTATTTCGCCATCAAGAGTGTCGATAAGTCGCATAAGTCCAAGGTTCTTCAGGAAGTATGTTTTTCTTATCTTCAATTTTAACCTCTATTTTAAAAATTACTGATTTACGCCGTGGTTCAGTTTCGTTGGTGATGAAGTTGTTCGTGTAGCGTGTTTGTCGTAGAAATAAAGTGTACAAGGACACTGATTTTTATACCTATTTTGCGTTTTGTACTTGATATTGGGCTAGTAGAGTAGACGCAAGAGGATATTACACTGTATTTTTTTATGCCCCTGAAACAAAATTAAAACGAGTATGATACTAAATTATATACAATCAATGCATTCGTGGTAAAATCCCTGTATGATGCATTTTAGTTCATTTGTCGGTAGCTATTTAAGGTGTGTTTGGCAGACGAGAGCATTTTTGAGCAATTAGCATTTAACATTATTATTACAAAGCTCGTTTAGAAGAAAGCAATTAGCATTTATAAAATTATAAAAAAGCTAATTTCTCAATGATCTTTGAATAAGCATTAGCATTAGCGTTTAACATAACGTCATTTTACACATTAAAATTACAGTTATAGCTATTCTACCAAACACTTCTATAAATTAAACTGTTAACTGCTAATGCTAATTGCTTACTGCAACTGCTATTGCTAAGTGCTACTGCTAATCTCAACAAACACACCCTTAGTACTGCCTATTTTGTAATAATATATCATATGCTTAAATTGCAAGTGTTTTCTGTTGTCATTCTCTAGAGTGCTTATAATCGTTAGCTTGAATGTTGCAAAAGCTTCTCCCGAGTTTACACAAATATTCAAGATTCATCATCTTCGAACCATGCCTAACTGTTCTTTTTTATGCATATGCGAGTATTGAACAGTGAGACGGAGAATTAGTGGTTAGAAGACGTGACTTCGCTGACAGGGGTTATAGGATGTATATGGGCGAGCAATGCGCAGGAGAGGAGAGGGGAATCAAAGGAGGAAGTGGTGGGTGAACTGAATCTAGGGATGACTTCGTCTATTATTTTCATCCAGAAAAATAAAAGATAGGAAGGATGTGGTTCATGTACTGACGTTTTAGTCAGGGTTGGTGGTATTTGCATCTAGGTTTACTGTGTTATATATTTCGGTTTTCTGTTTATCTTATATTAACTAGTTTGGAATGTAATGCTTGCTGTGGATATTGTTCCCAACTTTTATGTATTTTAAACTCTTAAAACTTTTTTTTTTTCGGTTTCTTTAATTTTTTCTGCAGGTTAGAATTCTTCACTCACTGGATCATCCTAATGTACTCAAGTTTTATTCCTGGTAAGGCTGGGAGTCGTCAATTTTCTATTATACATTTCCTAAGTTTGGACACTGGAATTATCATGGTGGTTAAGGTTATTGTCTTAGATGATCGATCCCATAGCAGATTCCCATTAAAATTTTATACTTATTAACATTTCTCTCCCTTTGGAATAGGTACGAAACTTCTGCTCATTTGTGGCTGGTTTTAGAATACTGTGTTGGGGGCGATCTCAGGACATTACTGGAGCAGGTATGCAATGGGTTTTGTACAGTGTCTCGTGAAAGCAATATTTTTGAAAGTTTCCCACTATGCTAGCTGATATTTGTACAGATCAACATTATATGCATTGGGGTTACAACATACGTTACACCTGCCGACTGCCGTAGGATATTTTGCTTTAAGACTTTTATTATATATCCATATCAATTCACTTGTTTCGAACAAGTAGGTTAGTTTACTTAGGATTACAAGATCTCAAAAAGAGATAGGACTCAAATGATGTTCTTCCTCTAGATGCAATCTAGTGTACAAGGGTAGTCAGATGGCAACAGGTTAGATAGTTTGAAGGTAGTGCCAGATATGTTGCGGGGATAACTCGTATGCTGGTAATACATAAATCGTCGAGTGTGTTGTAAACTTTTACATAAGGAAACAAAATAAATAAGAAGACATCTTCTGTCAAACAATTAAATAAAACGGAAAAAATAAAAAGAAGACAAAGAAACTCAATGGCGACGAATCAATTTTCGGATGAAATTTCTATTGTCTTATTGGTTAATAAAGATACTTTTTTTAGATCCAGTTTAAATCTAAACTTCTCCATGTAAAGTGCTTTTTCATATCATCATTCTATGTTCGTATGACATAATTGTATATTTTTGACTGAGCTGCAGGACAGTAAACTTCCAGAAAATTCTGTACATGATCTTGCACGGGATCTTGTCAGAGGTTTGCGGTAAAAGACTTTCTAGCCTTCATATCCACAGTTTTTTGTATTTTTTTTTTGTGTTAGTATATGGATATAAAGTTTGGAGTAAATTGCATTTTTGGTCCCTGTGGTATGGCCAAATTGCAGGTTTGGGACCCTAACTTTCGAAATTGCAGTGATGGGCCCCTAAAGATTTATAATTTTCAAGATTTGGGTTATTTTTAAGTTTTCGTTGCAAATTTGGTCCCGGGCCGGGACCAAACCTGCAATTTGGCCAAACCACAGGGACCAAAAATGCAACCCAAAAGGACCAAACCTGCAACCCAAACTTGAAAATAGGGACCATCACTGCAATTTCGAAAGTTAGGGTCCCAAACCTGCAATTTGGCCATACCACAGGGACCAAAAATGCAATTAACTCTAAAGTTTGTATCATCTGACTCTATTCTTAAATTGTCAAATTTCCTCAGGTTTTTACACTCAAAGGGAATTATCTACTGTGACTTGAAGCCCTCGAACATCTTATTAGATGAAAATGGACGTACAAAGGTACTTTTATCTGTATTTATGATTTTCTGATTTGTTATTATATACTAACATTGTTTATTTGCTTGTATCCTCAGCTATGTGATTTCGGGTTATCAAGAAAATTGAGTGATATATCAAAAACGCCTTCTTCTCTGGTGGGTTTTCTAAACAAACGACACAGCGTATTTTCATTGTCTTTTCCTAGCATGGATCCGGTGACTGGTTAAACGGGTCTGTGCCAGGTTGACCTGAAACACTTATTGCGAGCACAGTTCGAACTTTAATAACTTTTATGTGTCCCAAATATTATTCCATAATCTATCTTATTTCGATAGCAATATAAATTTTCAAATGACATGAATTAAGAGGTTTTATGCATCAAGAATACACTTTTTGGGAGATTCTCGACCTGTTTCAGTTTTAGCTGTTTTCTGTTTGACCCGTTAGAGATAAAATGTAAGCCAAATCGACCCATTTAATATGTAACTGGGTTGAAACTGCCAGTCTAAATGATAAGAGATAACTAACTTGATGGTTTATAATCTAATCACTATTTTTCAGTTACCACAAGCAAAACGCGGAACTCCATGTTACATGGCTCCTGAGTTGTTTCATGATGGCGGAGTTCATTCTTATGCTTCTGATTTCTGGGCTCTTGGTTGTGTGCTCTACGAATGCTATGCTGGCAGACCCCCATTTGTTGGAAAAGAATTTACACAATTAGTAAAATCAATTCTCACTGATCCAACCCCATCCCTCCCAGGAAATCCTAGCCGTTCATTTGCTAATCTTGTCAGTTCTCTCCTTATAAAAGATCCATCAGAAAGAATCCAATGGTCAGAAGTTTGTAGTCATGCCTACTGGAACACTAAGCTCTCTCCACTCCCCTTACCCCCTCAGCCTGCTTTTGATAACATGATTGAACTTTGTTATAAACCGTGCCTTGCAGAACGCAATAGTGATAAGCAGAACAAGACGCCACCAAGAAACCGTGATAATTTGAAAGGCACGGTGGGGTCTAACGAGAATTCTAATTATAGTACACCTAATAAAGGCGTATCTGGTGGTAGAAAGATCCAGTCAAAGGGTTCTGGTAATACAAAGGGTGTGAATCTGCTAAGGCTTTCGAGGATAGCAAAGTCAAATTTACAGAGGGAGAATGAAAAAGAGAATTACCGGAGGCCGTTGCCTAATAATTCCGAAAATGATACTGACGTTAAGATTGAAAACACCGACATGGAGCTAGATTTTAATGAGAATAATGACGATGATTCACCAGATGAGCCCGAAATGGTGACACCTGCCCGTACTGTTGACCATAATTCATCAATTCCTGATCAGGAAGAGGTGTCTCCCGTGGTCACCACACCAATCACAGATGATTCTCGAAGAACTGATCACGAATCGTCTTTCAATTATGCTGAAGTGCCGGCTACCCCACCATCCGCCTCCCCAAACCCGAAGACACAAAAAATTATCGATAATTCAGACGGTGGTGATGACATTGACTCTTCCAAGTCAGCCCCTAACCTGTCAACGGTCCTTTGGCATTCATCTGATCTTTCAGTGAGGCCCGTGATGCCTAGCAAAAAGTCAGACAAAGGGTCAGAAGTGTTGCCTTCTCTTCCTTTTGAGGCAATTCCTGCATCAGATTTTGTGAAAATACCAAAGGACCAGTTGGATGTACTCACAAAAAGCATCATAAACATTTTAAATGGAAATACCACAATCGGTGAGAAGCAGAACGTTATGAGATATCTTGAGATTTTAAGCTGTAACGTTGATGCTGCAAATATTTTGACCAATGGTCAAATGATGCCGGTTTTGGTCAAAATGCTTAGACAGTCAAAGGCTTCAGCTTTGAGGGTTCAACTTGCTTCACTTCTTGGGTTGTTGATACGGCATTCTACTTTCATCAATGATGATCTGGCAAATTCGGGAATATTGGGTTCATTGAATGAAGGTTTGGTGGACAGACAAGAAAAAGTGAGAAGGTTCTCAATGGCGGCTTTGGGTGAGTTGTTATTTTATATATCTACTCAAAACGACCAATTAAAAGCTACCAATCCACCAGAAAGTCCTTCTAAGGAAAGCAAGACTTCATCAGGATGGCAGGTCAGTTTTCATCACTATTGTTAGTATTATATTTGTTTACAGATAGGAATCATCTGGCCTTTGGCTCAAATGGTACCATTCCCCCTCCGCAAACGCTCAGTTGACCGGTCAAGAGGGTCTTCGCGAAAATAGCCAGGGTTCGAACCCAACTCTTGACATGTCACTGAGACAGGAGCACATCGCTTGGGGCTGGTCCTTGGGGAAGGGTCGGTCGGCATCAAAAAGATGCATGGGATCAGGGTGTTCCCATAGATTTACACCTTTTGCGAAAATATTTGTTTACAGATAGGAGATGCTTATTAGTAATGACCGTATTATAGTGATCTTCAACATTAAGAAATGGTACAGCTGTAATAATAATAAGAGTTAAGTACATTTTTGGTCCTTGTGGTTTGGTGCGAGTTCACTTTTGGTCCAAAATTCAAAAAAGGTTCGAGGACTACGACTTCAGTCAGTTCACTAAACAGAATAACTCGCACTCGCACTTGTTGAAAGAATCAGGGTGTATCATAGAAAAACAGTTCTAGGAAAACATTAAATTTTCACAAAACCAAAACAGGTTTGTATGATTTTAAAATGCTGGCTATAGATAAGAAGCTATGGTGATGTTTTCATAGTTTATAAAAATGTTTTATAAATAAACAAAGGTGATAGAGTTTAACTTGAACCCGGCGCCCGCCGCCCCCCCCCACGCCCCACCCCCCCCCACCCCCCCCCCCCCCCCCCCCCCCTTAACCCCCCCCCCCCCCCCCCCCCTCTTACACACATTTCCATCATTTTCCTAATGTTGATCTAATTTTCCTTTCTAACAATTACTCTTACCAGACACAATAAAGATTAACAAAACGAACACATAAGTCTTATCAGAGATATTATGAGTTCATCGAATTTTCTTTAACAATACTACCAGACCCAATAAGAGTTCATTACTGAAATAAGATAAGACTGAACTGACCGTGAGTAAGAAAAGAAAGAGGAGAGATGATAGATAGTTTTTTACACTATAAAATATATAGAAAAAATTACATGTTTCGTCCCTGTGGTTTTACCCAAAAATCATGTTTCGTCCCTATTTGCAATTAATTACACTTGATTCCCTAATTTTATTCAACTAATTGCACTGATAGTCCCTATTTTTCAAAAATAGTGAGTGTGGAATTGAACATGTGGCACCAGAAGTCGTAGCAGGAGCATTACTCGCAACAGAAATGGGCGTGGAAGCCAAAGCCCGGTACGTAACTCTAGAAGAGCTGTTTTGTTAGGACTGTATTCTATTTTTCAGCGAACGTTTATCAATTTCCTCAGGTCGTTTTTAGTCGACCTCCCAACTCGCTCGATTGTACGACCTCTGATACGCTAGACATTATATACTAATATATAATATTTCCACAAGAGCAATTAAGAAAATTCCCTAAGGAAAATTCACTCTTAAAATATATATATATATAATATATAATATACGTATGTTTTCCGGAAAGTATGATTTCCCGGGTCGTTTCCTAACGATTTGAGAAATTGAAACCTCGCTTGATATTGGATACTGATTTGAATGGGTTCGAAGATTGATTGGGTTTTCTATAACTACTAATTAAAGACAAGCAATTAAAAACAATTAAAGCACTTAACAATTAACGAGAAACAAATAAAACGCGACCAATAAGCAAGTAAACTAAATTTAACTCCTAAAAATGTAAACTAAATTTCTAAACCTAAGATAGGACAAAAGAAAATTTTAGGAAAAAGAAAAACATTTTTTTGATTATTTTTGAATTTATTATGAATTAAAAACTAATTTAATCTAATTAAATCTTAAAAAATAGCAAATTAAGTACTAAAAATTTGGAAAAATGATTTTTAAACTTAGAAAAGTCTAAAATAACATAAAAACTCAGAAAACTATTTTTAACTATTTTTAAAATTAAAATCCTATTTTTAAACTTAAAAATAAAAGCTTAAAAATGAAAATTAAAATCTAATAGGTGTAAAAATGATTTTACTGAATGTAAACCTAAAGCTATTTTTTATAAAACTAAAAACTATTTTTTTGTAATTTTTTAAAACTTTTTTCTATTTTTTATCTATTTTCGAAAATTAAAATATAAGAAAAATTATAAAAAATACAATACTTAACGAAAAATTATGAAAAATTAAAGGAAAATCTAAAATGTATCAAAGATTAAAGGAAAAATAGAAAGAAGGGGTCAGCTTAAAGAATAAGCTCAAAAAGCTTATAATTAAGCTACGGCTTTTTTGTAAAAAAGAAAATAAAAACGTGTATATTAATTAAAGAGAAGGAGAGATGAACGGATGAGCTATTGAAGCACGCTGGCAAACACGTATGGTCTATAAGCTGAGGTTCTTGGGTTAGAGACTGGCAACCCACTTTTTCTTAATTTTTAATTTTTTTAATTTTTTTTTTATAAAAACTAACAACTAGAACTTATTAAATACCTAATTTTAAGCACTTTTTGTAAACACAACCTAGACTGTAACTCACTAATAAGCCCTAAAACAGCTTATCAAAAAGCTGTTCACAGAAAGTGGGCTTTTGCCCTTGGTTTTACTAAATCAGCTGCAATAAGCTCAATTTAAGCTCAAACTGAAATCCAAAAGCTTTTCTAGGCTGCTTATGATGTGTACTATCTAGAAATGAAAAGCTAATTGACCTAGGAACATCTTAAACCAACTGAAATGGATAATGAAAGTACTAAACTCAGGAAACAACTCAAAAAGCTCAAAAACAAAATAAGCTCAAATGCTCAATAAGCTATATTAGAAACTCAGCTTTTGAAAACTACTTTACCTATATATAAGCTAAGAAACCAAATCATAAAAACCTAAGCTATAAGCTAGAATATTATAATCTAAAAGCTAAAATCTTAAACCTACTGTTTTTGGACTTTTTGGATTTTTATGACTTTTGACAGCAACTTAACTCTATAAATTTAGCAAGAAAGTGCAAGATAAAAGCTACTCTATATTAAGCTATAAGAAAACCAAAATACTATTGAATTTTAAATCCTAAGACTTAAGTTTACTAGCTAAAATGGAATCCTAAAGTGACAGCAGTACTAACTGCTGTTAGTAATGTTGTACTTGGCAAAAGGCAAGAAACAAATGTGCAGGTATCCTAGAGGGATAACCTGCACTTAGACACTCTTATTGAGTGTGCAAAAACACAGGACAAGAGATAACCAAGCCTTGAGTGGCTTAGTTCAAATTTTAACAAGCAAAAACTCAATAGACAGATTCCCCTGGTGCTAGCATATCTTAATGAGCCTCAAAATGAATTATAAAGCAAACTAAACCTCAAAACCTCTTGAAAACTTAATAACTTGAGAAATCTCAGCTGTCCAAATGAAATTCCCCTAGTCACTTTGACTATTTGAGGTCAAACACACTTATTCCAAACACCCCTTAATAACATGACAGAACTTGATTCAACTTGATATTTGAAAACTAACTATCTAAACCTTGAAACCAGATGTTACTAAGCTTATAACTAACCTAATGAACACAAATCAATAACCACTTAAGCTAAAATCAAGATCTATTACTAATCACTAACTAGTATTTTTTGGATTTTTATGATTTTATAACAAGTAATGAAAAATTAAGATCTAAAATTATTAAGCTAAAAACAGGTAATCAATAAGCACAAAAATGATTAAACTAAGCACAAATAAGCATTCAATTAAACAATAAGTAGATTAATAAGCAAATAAGCAATATAAGCAAAATTTAAACTAGATCTTTAAAACAGAAATTTAAAGAGAAACTTACTATTGGCCTAGCTTAACAAGGCACAAAGGGGCTCTTAGAGCTATTCTACAGCTCTAGCTTATCCTAAGATAAGCTAGTATAAGTCCATGAGAGCTCTTCCCTTTCTAGCTCTCCTTCCATTAGCTTAAAAGTCCACAAGCAAAGGTAAATAAGTACTTAAGCTAGTTTTAGATATTAAGTATGATTAAGACCAAGTTAAGCTCAAATCATGAGCTTAGAGACTCATGAGAGTTGTTGAGCTTATAGGAGCTTATGAGCATTTAGCTTAAAAATTGAGGACAAGTGAAAAAGAGAGAGAGCTTATGAATATAAATACTGAATTTCATTAACAAAAGAAACTGATTCCATTACTTTAAAAAGAGATTACAAAACATTTTAGTAAAATTACATTTAGCTAAAAACGAAATTTTAAGCTACCTAAAAGCTACTAAAAAAACTAGATAGTGGTATGTGTGATATGTGAGCTATTTATAGCTAGTCCTTGAACCTTCTAGGCCTTCCTTGCTGCCTACGCTCCTTTCAATCATCACCACACGATTACCCAATCATTGGAGAGCATTTGATGGCCGTTAGATCATTTCTTGGGATCACACGGATTGCCAAGCTGGCAATCCTTGATGTGACCCTTATGTTACTTCTCTAAGTGATCCAAGAGTAAATCTTATTCTCCTTGTGCTTTCTTCCATAGCCACGTGGCCTTAGCTTGAGAGTGAGTTAATGAGAAGCTTGATTTGACTAATCTCTCCCTGCCATCTTGTTGTTGAGCTTTTGAATTGTCGTTATCGCCCTTCAATTTAGAAAACCCCCTTATTTTACCCATGGTAACTAGTGGAGACGATGGATGAATAGTAAACCTTTCTTGGCGCCTAAATTATAACTGAAACGGGGGTAATTTGTTTTAAACTTTAGTAGATGGCACATTTGGTCCTTGTCTTTGGTTTATAAGAGGTGTAGGTGTAAAGTGACTTTCGGAAATGGCAACAATGGCCCTTGGAGTTTTATGAAAAGGGTATTGGGCTAGGAATTAGGCTTTTGGTGTTAGTTATGGATCCGAGTATGGACCATTTAGGTTTAGGGACTATTTGTGTGATTTTTGAAACTTGGAGGACTAAAGTGGAATATTTTGGGTTTTGTCTTTTG